>JAVSCE010003184.1:0-13276 GCA_032199065.1 Smutsia gigantea | reverse complement strand
ATAAACTGGACTACTGTCTAGCCCCATACACAAAGGTAAACTCAAGGTGGATCAAAGACCTGAATGTAAGTCATGAAACCATAAAACTCTTAGAAAAAAACATGGGCAAAAATCTCTTGGACATAAACATGAGCAACTTCTTCATGAACATATCTCCCCAGGCAAGGGAAACAAAAGCAAAATGAACAAGTGGGACTATATCAAACTAAAAAGCTTCTGTACAGCAAAGGACACCATCAGTAGAACAAAAAGACATCCTACAGTATGGGAGAATATGTTCATAAAAAACGTATCTGATAAAGGGTTGACATCCAAAATATATAAAGAACTCATGCACCTTAACAAACAGAAAGCAAATAATCCAATTAGAAATGGGCAGAGGACATGAATAGACACTTCTCCAAAGAAGAAATTCAGATGGCCAACAGGCACATGAAAAGATGCTCCACATCGCTAATCATCAGAGAAATGCAGATTAAAACCACAATGAGATATCACCTCACACCAGTGAGGATGGCCAACATCCAAACCACAAACAACAACAAATGTTGGCGAGGATGTGGAGAAAAGGGAACCCTCCTACACTGCTGGTGGGACTGCAAATTAGTTCAACCATTGTGGAAAGCAGTATGGAGGTTCCTCAAAAAACTCAAAATAGAAATACCATTTGACCCAGGAATTTCACTCCTAGGTATTTACCCTAAAAATGCAGCAGCCCAATTTGAAAAGGACAGATGCACCCCTATGTTTATTGCAGCACTATTTACAATAGCCAAGAAATGGAAGCAACCTAAGTGTCCATCAGTAGATGAATGGATAAAGAAGACGTGGTCCATATACACAATGGAATATTAGTCAGCCATAAGAAGAAAACAAATCCTACCATTTGCAACAACATGGATGGAGCTAGAGGGTATTATGCTCAGTGAAATAAGCCAAGCCGAAAAGACAAGTATCAAATGATTTCACTCATATGTGGAGTATAAGAACAAAGAAAAAATACTGAAGGAACAAAACAGCAGCAGACTCACAGAAACCAAGAGCGGACTAATAGTTACTAAAGGGAAAGGGACTGGGGAAAATGGGCGGGAAGGGAGGGATAAGAGGGAAAAAGGGGCATTACGATTAGCAGATGTAATGTTGGGGGGGCACGAGGAGGGCAGTACAACTCAGAGAAGACAAGTAGTGATTCTATAGCATCTCACTACCCTGATGGACAGTGACTGTAATGGGGTTGGTGGGGGGGACCTGATGAAGGGGTAGTTTAATAATCGTAATATTGCACATGTAATTGTAAATTAATGATAATAAAATAAATTATATTAAAAAAAAAAACTAAACAGACCAATCACCAGTGACGAAATCGAATTGGTAATCAAAAAACTACCCAAGAACAAAACCCCTGGGCCTGATGGATTCACCACTGAATTCTACCAGACATATAGAGAAGAAATAACACCGATTCTCCTTAAAGTTTTCCAAAAAATAGAAGAGGAGGGATACTTCCAAACTCATTCTATGAAGCCAGCATCACTCTAATACCAAAACCGGGCAAAGACCTCACCAAAAAAGAAAATTACAGACCAATATCCCTGATGAACGTAGATGCAAAAATACTCAACAAAATATTAGCAAACCGAATTCAAAAATACATCAAGAGGATCATACACCATGATCAAGTGGGATTCATCCCAGTGATGCAAGGATGGTACAACGTTCGAAAATCCATCAACATCATACACCACACCAATAAAAAGAAGTACAAAAACCACATGATCATATCCATAGATGCTGAAAAAGCATTTGACAAATTTCAGCATCCATTCATGATTAAAACTCTCAACAAAATCGTATAGATGGCAAGTACCTCAACATCATAAAGGCTATATATGACAACCACAGCTAACATCATACTTAATGGCAAAATGCTGAAAGCTTTTCATCTAAGATCGGGAACAAGACAGGGATGCCCACTCTCTCCACTGTTATTCAACATAATACTGGAGGTCCTAGCCACAGCAATCAGACAAAACAAAGAAATACAAGGCATCCAGATTGGTAAAGAAGAAGTCAAATTTTCACTATTTCCAGACGACATGATAGTGTACTTAAAAAGCCCTAAAGACGGACTTCCGGGAAGATGGCAGTGTGAGCAGGGCGGGAGAAATCTCCTCCCAACACTATATTTATCTACGAAAACACAGCAAAAACATCTATTCCTAAAAGAGAGACGAGAATACACAGGAAAGCGCACAGCGTGCAGCTACACCCGCGAGGACTCGGCACCCCAAGAGGCGGGTAAGATACGGAGCCGCGACCCGGCGGGACCAGAGCACACCCCCACACCAGCACTCTGGCAGGAGGAGAGGATTCAGAGCCGGAAGGGAGTGGAAGTACACCCCGTGAAGTAGCCAGCCCCGGTGATCTGCGCGGGGAGCGCTGACCCACATTGCGCAGGGCAGCGGAGATTGGAGAGACAGAGTGGCAGGATCTGAGCAGGAAAACCGCCAGGGTGCTTGCAGCCGGCTGCCGGGAAGGAAAAAAAAAAAGCACAAGCTTTCTTCTGCGGTTTTAAAGAGACAGGAGCCCAGCGGAGGAGCCGGATCGCCCCAGCACACTCAGCCCAGCAGGCTGGGAGTCCTGGGGAGTTTCAGACGCCTTAGCTGGCGACTGAGGAAGCATAGCCATACTTACACTTCTCACTGAGATCAACAGCCTCCTATTCGTTCCCACCCTTGCCAGAGCGATAAAGGGCCCTGCGGAGCAGCAGAGTCACAGCTGTGGAATCGTGGGGCAATAGCGCCACCTACAGCATTCCCACAGAATCTACATCCGGTGGGCATTTTTTTGTTTTGTTTTGTATTGTTTTGTTTTGTTTTTCGTTTTGTTTGTGTTTTTTCTTTTCTTTCTTTTTTCTTTTCTTTCTTTCTTTCTTTCTTCCTTCTTTTTCTTCTTTTTTTCTCTCTTTTTTTCTTCTCTTTTTAAAGTCTTAAAGAGCCCAGCTGACATACGTGGCAAATACCAATGACCAATTCTACAGCCATGAAAAGACAGAGGAATATGGTTCAGACCATAATCAACCAGACAACCCCAGAGAGGGAGTCTGAAGGGATGGAAATGCAGTCTTCCTGAAAAAGAATTCAGAATAAAAGTCATAACCATGCTGATGGAGCTACAGACAAATGTGCAAGAGCTGAGGGAGGAAGTGAGGGATCTGAGGAAAGACAAGGCAGAAATCAGACAAGCGATTGACAGGCTTAACAGCAGAATGGATGAGATGCAAGAGACTGTTAATGGAATAGAAAACAGACAACAGGAGTACAGAGCAGCTGAGGCAGAGAGAGATAAAGGATTTCTAGGAATGAAAGAATATTAAGAGAACTGTGTGACCAATCCAAACGGAACAATATTCGCATTATAGGAGCACCAAGGGAAGAAGAGAGAGAAAAAGGGATAGAAAGTGTCTTTGAAGAAATAATTGCTGAAAACCTTCCCTCGCTGGGGAAGGAAGTAGTCTCGCAGTCCACCGAAGCTCATAGATCTCCCAACACAAGGGACCCAAGGAAGACAACACCAAGACACATAATAATTAAGATGGCAAACATCAAAGATAAAGACAGGGTATTAAAGGCAGCTAGAGAGAGAAAAAAGATCACCTACAAAAGAAAACCCATCAGACTTTCATCAGACTTCTCAACAGAAACCTTACAGGCCAGAAGAGAATGGCATGATATATTTAACATTATGAAACAAAAGGCCTCGAACCAAGAATATTGTATCCAGCACGATTATCATTTAAATATGATGGAGCGATTAAACAATTTCCAGACAAATGAAAGTTGAGAGAGTTTGCCTCTCATAAACCACCTCTAAAGGATATCTTAAATGGACTGCTCTAGAGGGAAGCACACCTAAGGTTAAAAAGATGTCACCAGAGAAAACAAAAAATCATAGCAAAGAAAGCAGACCATCCAAATACTAACTAAAGACAAAGAATAAAATACCTATTATAGAAAGAATGGAGGAGGAGGAACAAGAAGGGAGAGAAATAAAGAAACATCAGACTTTGTTTACAATAACTTAACAAGAAAGTTAAGTTAGATTGTTAGGCAGTAAAGAAGCAACCCTTGAACCCTTGGTAACCACGAATCTAAAGCCAGCAATGGCAATAAGTACATATCTATCAAAAATCACCCTAAATGTAAATGGACTGAATGCACCAATCAAAAGACACAGAGTAACAGAATGGATAAAAAAAACAAGACCCATCTATATGATGCCTACAAGAAACTCACCTCAAATCCAAAGATATACACAGACTAAATGTGAAGGGATGGAAAAAGATATTTCATGCAAACAACAAAGAGAAAAAAGCAGGTGTTGCAGTACTTGTATCAGACAAAATAGACTTCAAAACGAAGAAAGTAGCAAAAGATAAAGAAGGACATTACATAATGATAAGCGGTAAGTCCAACAAGAAGATATAACCATTAAAAATATATATGCACCCAACACAGGAAGGCCAGCATATGTGAGACAAATACTAACAGAATTAAAGGAGGAAATAGACAGCAATGCATTCATCTTAGGAGACTTCAACACACCACTCACTCCAGAGGACAGATCAACCAGACAGAAAATAAGTAAAGACACAGAGGCACTGAACAACACACTAGAACAGATGGACCTAACCAACATCTACAGAACTCTACACCCAAAAGCAACAGGATACACATTGTTCTCAAGTACACATGGAACATTTTCCAGAATAGACCACATACTAGGCCACAAAATGAACCTCAGTAATTTCAAAAATATTGAAATCCTACCAACCAACTTCTCAGATCACCAAGGTATAAAACTAGAAATAAATTTTAGATAGAAATCAAAAAGGCTCACAAATACATGGAGACTTAACAACACTCTCCTAATTAAACAATGGGTTAATGACCAAATCAAAACAGAAATCAAAGAATATATGGAAACTAATGACAACAACAACACAAAGCCACAACTTCTGTGGTACGCAGCAAAGGCAGTTCTAAGAGGAAAGTATATTGCAAACCAGGCCTATTTAAAGAACGAAGAACATTCTCAAATGAATATTCTAAAGACAAAATTACTGAAATTGGAAAAAGAAGAACAAATGAGGCCCAGAGTCACCAGAAGGAGGGACATAATAAAGATTAGAGAAGAAATAAATAAAATTGAGAAGAATAAAACAATAGAAAAAAATCAGTGGAACCAAGAGTTGGTTCTTTGAAAAAATAAACAAAATAGATAAACCCCTAGCCAGACTCATTAAGAGAAAAAGAGAATCTACACACATAAACACAATCAGAAATGAGAAAGGAAAAATCACGACGGACCCCACAGAAATACAAAGAATCATAAGAGAATATTATGAGAATCTATATGCTAACAAGCTGGAAAACATAGAAGAAATGGACAACTTCTTAGAAAAATACAACCTTCCAAGACTGACCAAGCAAGAAACAGAAAAAATAAAGAGACCAATCACCAGCGATGAATTCGAATTCGTAATCAAAAAACTAGCCAAGAACAAAACCCCCGGGCCTGATGGATTCACCACTGAATTCTACCAGACATAAAGAGAAGAAATAACACCAATTCTCCTTAAAGTTTTCCAAAAAATAGAAGAGGAGGGAATACTTCCAAACTCATTCTATGAAGCCAGCATCACTCTAATACCAAAACCGGGCAAAGAACTCACCAAAACAGAAAATTACACCAATAACCCTGATGAATGTAGATGCAAAAATACTCAACAAAATATTAGCAAACCGAATTCAAAATTACATCAAGAGGATCATACACCATGATCAAGTGGGATTCATCCCAGGGATGCAAGGAAGGTACAACATTCGAAAAGCCATCAACATCATTCACCACATCAACAAGAAGAAGAACAAAAACCACATGATCATCTCATAGATGCTTAAAAAGCATTTGACAAAATTCAGCATCCATTCCTGATTAAAACTCTCAACAAAATGGGTATAGACGGCAAGTACCTCAACAGCATAAAGGCTATATATGACAAACCCACAGCTAACATCATACTTAATGGCGAGATGCTGAAAGTATTTCATCTAAGATCGGGAACAAGACAGGGATGCCCACTCTCTCCACTGTTATTTAACATAGTACTTGAGGTCCTAGCCACAGCAATCAGACAAAACAAAGACATACAAGGCATCCAGATTGGTAAAGAAGAAGTCAAATTGACACTATCTGCAGATGACACGATACTGTACATAAAAAGCCCTAAAGGTTCCATTCCAAAACTACTAGAACTAATATCTGAATTCAGCAAAGTTGCAGGATACAAAATTAACACACAGAATTCTGTTGCTTTCCTATACACTAATGATGAACTAACAGAAAGGGAAATCAGAAAAACAATTCCATTCACAATTGCATCAAAAAGAATAAAATACCTAGGAATAAACCTAACGAAGGAAGTGAAAGACCTGTACTCTGAAAACTACAAGACACTCCTAAGAGAAATTAAAGAAGACACTAACAAATGGAAATGCATCCCATGCTCTTGGCTAGGAAGAATAAATATTGTCAAAATGGCTATACTACCTAAAGCAATATACAGATTCAATGCAATCCCTATCAAACTACCAACAGCTTTCTTCCATGAACTGGAACAAATAATTCTAAAATTCATATGGAACCACAAAACACCCCGAATAGCCAAAGCAATCCTGAGAAGGAGGAATAAAACAGGGGGAATTTCGCTCCCTGACATCAAACTCTACTACAAAGCCACAGTAATCCAGACACTTTGGTATTGGCACAAAAACAGACCCACAGACCAGTGGAACAGAATAGAAAATCCAAACATTAACCCAAACATATACAGTCAATTAATATTTGATAAAGGAGCCTTGGATATACAACGGGGAAATAACAGCCTCTTCAGCAGCTGGTGTTGGAAAAACTGGACAGTTTCATGTAAGAGAATGAAACTGGACTACTGTCTAGCCCCATACACAAATATAAACTCAAGGTGATTAAAAGACCTGAATGCAAGTCATGAAACGAAAAAATTCTAAGAAAAAAACATAGGCAAAAATCTCTTGGACATAAACATGAGTAACTTCTTCATGAACATATCTCCCTGGGCAAGGGAAACAAAAGCAAAAATGAACAAGTGGGACTATATCAAGCTGCAAACTTCTGTACAGCAAAGGATACCGTCACTAGAACAAAAAGACATCCTACTGTATGGGAGAATATACTCATAAAAAACGTATCTGATAAAGGGTTGACATCCAAAATATATAAAGAACTCATGCACCTTAACAAACAGAAAGCAAATAATCCAATTAAGAAATGGGCAGAGGACATGAATAGACACTTCTCCAAAGAAGAAATTCAGATAGCCAACAGGCACATGAAAAGATGCTCCAGATCGCTAATCCTCAGAGAAATGCAGATAAAAACCACAATGAGATATCACCTCACACCAGTGAGGATGGCCAACATCCAAAACAAAAACAACAATAAATGTTGGCCAGGATGTGGAGAAAAGGGTACCCTCCTACACTGCTGGTGGGACTTCAAATTAGTTCAACAATTGTGGAAAGCAGTATGGAGGTTCCTCAAAAAACTCAAAATAGAAATCCCATTTGCCCCAGTAATTCCACTCCTAGGAATTTACCCTAAGAATGCAACAGCCCAATTTGAAAAGGACAGATGCACCCCTATGTTTATTGCAGCACTATTTACAATAGCCAAGAAATGGAAGCAACCTAAGTGTCCATCAGTAGATGAATGGATAGAGAAGATGTGGTACATATACACAATGGAATATTATTCAGCCATAAGAAGAAAAACAAATCCTACCATTTGCAACAACATGGATGGAGCTAGAGGGTTTTATGCTCAGTGAAATAAGCCAAGCCGAAAAAGACAAGTATCAAATGATTTCACTCATATGTGGAGTATAAGAACAAAGAAAAAATACTGAAGGAACAAAACAGCAGCAGACTCACAGAGCCCAAGAACGGACTAATAGTTACCAAAGGGAAAGGGACTGGGGAAAATCGGCGTGAAGGCAGGGAAGGGAGGGAAACAGGGGCATTACAATTAGCATATGTAATGTTGAGGGGGCACGGGGAGGGCAGTACAACTCAGAGAAGACAAGCAGTGATTCTATAACATCTCACCACGCTGATTGACAGTGAGTGTAATGGAGTTGGTGCGGGAGACCTGATGAAGGGGTAGTTTAATAACCGTAATATTGCACATGTAATTGTAGATTAATGATAATACAATAAATTGTATTTAAAAAAAAACCCCTAAAGGCACCATTCCAAAACTACTAGAACTAATATCTGAATTCAGCAAAGTTGCAGGATACAAAATTAACACACAGAATTCTGTTGCTTTCCTATACACTAATGATGAACTAACAGAAAGAGAAATCAGAAAAACAGTTCCATTCACAACTGCATCAAAAAGAATAAAATACCTAGGAACAGACCTAACGAGGGAAGTGAAAGACCTGTACTCTGAAAACTACAAGACACTCCTAAGAGAAATTAAAGAGGACACTAACAAATGGAAATGCATCCCATGCTCTTGGCTAGGAAGAATAAATATTGTCAAATGGCTATACTACCTAAAGCAATCTACAGATTCAATGCAATCCCTATCAAACTACCAACAGCTTTCTTCAATGAACTGGAACAAATAATTCTAAAATTCATATGGAACCACAAAAGACCCAGAATAGCCAAAGCAATCCTGAGAAGGAGGAATAAAACAGGGGGAATTACGCTCCCTGACTTCAAGCTCTACTACAAGCCACAGTAATCAAGACAATTTGGTATTGGCACAAAAACAGACCCACAGACCAGTGGAACAGAATAGAAAATCCAAACATTAACCCAAACATATACAGTCAATTAATTTTTGATAAAGGAGCCGTGTATATACAATTGGGAGATGACAGCCTCTTACCAGCTGGTGTTCGAACACCTGGACAGCGATCTGTAAGAGAATGGAACTGGACTAAAGTCTAGCCCCAAACACAAAGGTAAACTCAAGGTGGATCAAAGACCTGAATGTATGTCATGAAACCATAAAACTCTTAGAAAAAAACATAGGCAAAAATCTCTTGGACATAAACATGCGTGACTTCTTCATGAACATATCTCCCTGGGCAAGGGAAACAAAAGCAAAAATGAACAAGTGGGACTATATCAAGCTGAAAAGCTTCTGTATGGCAAAGGACACCATCAGAAGAACAAAAAGACATCCTACAGTATGGGAGAATATATTCATAAATAACGTATCTGATAAATGGTTGACATCGAAAATATGTAAAGAATTCACACACCTTAACAAACAAAAAGCAAATAATCCAATTAAGAAATGGACAGAGGACATGAATAGACACTTCTCTAAAGAAGAAATTTAGATGGCCAACAGGCACATGAAAAGATGCTCCACATTGCTAATCATCAGAGAAATGCAGATTAAAACCATAATGAGATATCACCTCACACCAGTGAGGATGGTCAACATCCAAAACACAAACGACAAATATTGGCGAGGATGTGGAGAAAAGGGAACCCTCCTACACTTATGGTGGACTGCAAATTAGTTCAAGCAGTGTGGAATGCAGTATGGAGGTTCCTCAAAAAACTCAAAGTAGAAATACCATTTGACCCAGGAATTCCACTCCTAGGAATTTACCCTAAGAATGCAGCAGCCCAATTTGAAAAAGACAGATACACCCCTATGTTTATTGCAGCACTATTTACAATAGCCAAGAAATGGAAGCAACCTAAGTGTCCATCAGTAGATGAATGGATAAAGAGGAAGTGGTACATATACACAATGGAATATTATTCAGCCATAAGAAGAAAACAAATCCTACCATTTGCAACAACATGGATGGAGGTAGAGGGTATTATGCTCAGTGAAATAAGCCAAGCCAAGAAAGACAAGTATCAAATGATTTCAGTCATATGTGGAGTATAAGAACAAAGAAAGAATACTGAAGGAACAAAGCAGTAGCAGACTCACAGAACCCAAGAACGGACTAATAGTTACCAAAGGGAAAGAGACTGGGAAAATGGGTGGGAAGGGAGGGATAAGAGGGAAAAAAGCGCAATACGATTAGCAGACGTAATGTTGTGGGGGCACGGGGAGGGCTGAACAACTCAGAGAAGACAAGTAATGATTCTATAGCATCTCACTACACTGATGGACAGTGACTGTAATGGGGTTCTTTGGGGGGACCTGATGAAGGGGTAGTTTAATAACCATAATATTGCCCATGTAATTGTAGATTAATGATACCAAAATAAATTATATTAAAAAAAAGAAAAAACCACAGGGAGATATCACCTCATACCAGTGAGGATGGCCAACATACAAAACACAAACAACAGCAAATGTTGGCGAGTATGTGGAGAAAAGGGAACCCTCCTACAGTGCTGCTGGGAATGCAAATTAGTTCAACCATTGTGGAAAGCAGTATGGAGGTTCCTCAAAAAACTCAAAATAGAAATACCATTTGACCCAGGAATCCTACTCTTAGTAATTTACCCTAAGAATGCAGCAGCGCAGTTTGAAAAAGACATATGCACCCCTATGTTTATAATAGCACAATTTACAGTAGCCAAGATATGGAAGCAACCTAAGTGTCCTTCAGTAGAAGAATGGATAACGAAGATGTGGTACATATACACAATGGAATACTGTTCAGCCATAAGAAGAAAACAAATCCTACCTTTTGCAACAACATGGATGGAGCTAGAGGCTATTATGCTCAGTGAAATAAGCCAAGCTGAAAAAGACAAGCATCAAATGATTTCAGACATGTGTGGAGTATAAGAACAAAGAAAAAAACTGAAGGAAGAAAACAGCAGCAGTCTCAGAGTACCCAAGAATTCACTAATAGTTACCAAATGGAAAGGGACTGGGGAAGATGGGTGGGAAGGGAGGGATAGGGGGGAAAAGGGGGCATTACAATTAGCAGATGTAACGTTGGAGGGCATAGCGAGGGTTGTACAACTCAGAGAAGACAAGTAGTGATTCTACAGCATCTCTCTTCACTGATGGACATTGACTGTAATGGGGTTGGTGTGAGGGACCTGATGAAGGGTGTAGTTTAATAACCATAATATTGCACATGTAATTGTAGATTAATGACACCAAAAAAATTATTAAAAAAATCCGTCAACATCATCCACCACATTGACAAAAAAAGAGCAAAAACCACATGATCATCTCCATAGATGTTAAAAAAGCATTTGACAGAATTCAGCATCCATTCATGATAAAAACTATCAACGAAATGGGTATAGAGGACAAGTACATCAACATCATAAAGACCATATATGACAAACGCATAGCTAACATCATACTTAACAGTGAGAAGCTGAAAGGTTTTCATCTAAGATCAGGAACAAGACGGGGATGCTCACTCTCTCCAACGTCATTCAACATAGTACTGGAGGTCCTACCACAGCAATCAGACAAAACAAATAAATACAAGGCAACCAGATTGGTAAAGAAGAAGTCAAATTGTCACTATTTGCAGATGACATGATATTGTACATAAAAAACCCTAAAGACTCCACTCCGAAACTACTAGAACTAATATCTGAATTCAGAAATTTACAGGATACAAAATTAACACACAGAAATCTTTTGCTTTCCTATACACTAATAATGAGCTAACAGAAAATCAGAAAAACAATTCCATTCACAATTGCATCAAAAAGAATAAAATACCTAAGAATAAACCTAATGAAGGAAGTGAAAGACCTATACCCTGAAAAGTACAAGACACTCCTAAGAGACATTAAAGAGGACACTAACAAATGGAAATTCATCCCATGCTCTTTGCTAGGAAGAATAAATATTGTCAAAATGGCTATACTACCTAAAGCAATCTACACATTCAATGCAATCCCTTACAAAATACCAACAGCATTCTTCAATGAACTGGAACAAATAGTTCTAAAATTCATATGAAACCACAAAAGACCATGAATAGCCAAAGCCATCCTGAGAAGGAGGAATGGAACAGGGTTAATTATGCTCCCTGACTTCAAGCTCTACTACAAGGCACAGTAATCAAGACAATTTGGTAATGGCACAAGAACAGAGCCACCAACCAGTGGAACTGAATAGAAAATCCAAACATTAACCCAAACATATATGGTCAATTAATATATGATAAAGGAGACTTGGATATACAATGGGGTGATGACAACCTCCTCAGCCGCTGGTTGTGGAAAAACTGGACAGCTACATATAAGAGAATGAAACTGGACTAATGTCTAACCCCATACGCAAAAGTGAACTCAAAGTGGATCAAAGACCTGAATGTAAGTCATGAAACCATAAAACTATTAGAAACAAACATAGGTGAAAACCTCTTGGACATAAACATGAGCCAATTCTTTATGAAGAAAAAATGAACAAGTGGGACTATATCAAGCTGCAAAGCTTCTGCACAGCAATTGACACCATCAGTAGAACAAAAAGACATCCTACAGTATGGGAGAATATATTCATAAATGACAGGTCAGATAACGGGTTGACATCCAAAATATATAAAGAACTCATGCACCTCAACAAACAAAAAACAAATAATCCAATTAAGAAATGGGCCGAGAGACTTCCGGGAAGATGGCGGTGTGAGCAGGGCGGCAGAAATCTCCTCCCAACACTATATTTATCTACGAAAACACAGAAAATACATCTATTCCTAAAAGAGAGACGAGAATACACAGGAAAGCGCACAGCCTGCAGCTACACCCGAGAGGACTCGGCACCCCAAGAGGCGGGTAAGATACGGAGCCGCGACCCGGCGGGACCCGAGCCCTCCCCACCCCAGCGCACCGGCGGGAGGAGAGGATTCAGAGCCGGGAGGGAGTGGAAGTGCACCCCGCGAAGTAGCCAGCCCCGGGGATCTGCGCGGGGAGCGCTGACCCACATTGCACAGTGCAGCGGAGATTGGAGAGACAGAGGGGCAGGATCTGAGCGGGGAACATGCCAGGGTGCTTGCAGCCGGCTCCCGGGAAGGAAAAAAAAAAAGTGCGTGCTTTCTTCAGCGGTCTTATAGAGACAGGAGCCCAGCGGAGGAGCCGGATCGCCCCAGCACACTCAGCCCAGCATGCTGGGAGTCCTGGGGAGTTTCAGACGCCTTAGCTGTGGACTGAGGAAGCGTAGCCATACTTAACATTTCTCACTGAGATCAACAGCCTCCTATTCG
>JAVSCE010003183.1:0-240264 GCA_032199065.1 Smutsia gigantea | reverse complement strand
TACACTAACGATGAACTGACAGAAAGAGAAATCAGAAAACAATTCCATTCACAAATGCATCAAAAAGAATAAAGTACCTAGGAATAAACCTAACGAAGGAAGTGAAAGACCTGTACTCTGAAAACTACAAGACACTCCTAAGAGAAATTAAAGAGGACACTAACAAATGGAAAAGCATCCCATGCTCTTGGCCAGGAAGAATCAATATTGTCAAAATGGCTATACTACCTAAAGCAATGTACAGATTCAATGCAATCCCTATCAAACTACCAACAGCTTTCTTCAATGAACTGGAACAAATAATTCTAAAATTCATATGGAACCACAAGAGACCCCGAATAGCCAAATCAATCCTGAGAAGGAGGAATAAAACAGGGGGAATTACACTCCCTGACTTCAAGCTCTACCACAAAGCCACAGTAATCAAGACAATTTGGTATTGGCACAAAAACAGACCCACAGACCAGTGGAACAGAATAGAAAATCCAAACATTAATCCAAACATATACAGTCAATTAATATTTGATAAAGGAGCCTTGGATATACAATGGGGAGATGACAGCCTCTTCAGCAGCTGGTGTTGGAAAAACTGGACAGCCACATGTAAGCGAATAAAACTGGACTACTGTCTAGCCCCATACACAAAGGTAAACTCAAGGTGGATCAAAGACTTGAATGTAAGACATGAAACCATAAAACTCTTAGAAAAAAACATAGGCAAAAATCTCTTGGACATAAACATGAGCAACTTCTTCATGACCATATCTCCCCGGGCAAGGGAAACAAAAGCAAAAATGAACAAGTGGGACTATATCAAGCTGAAAAGCTTCTGTACAGCAAAGGACACCATCAGTAGAACAAAAAGACATCCTACACTATGGGAGAATATATTCATAAAAAACGCATCTGATAAAGGGTTGACATCCAAAATATATAAAGAACTCATGCACCTTAACAAACAGAAAGCAAATAATCCAATTAAGAAATGGGCAGAGGACATGAATAGACACTTCTCCAAAGAAGAAATTCAGATGGCCAACAGGCACATGAAAAGATGCTCCACATCGCTAATCATCAGAGAAATGCAGATTAAAACCACAATGAGATATCACCTCACACCAGTGAGGATGGCCAACATCCAAAACACAAACAACAACAAATGTTGGCGAGGATGTGGAGAAAAGGGAACCCTCCTACACTGCTGGTGGGACTGCAAATTAGTTCAACCATTGTGGAAAGCAGTATGGAGGTTCCTCAAAAAACTCAAAATAGAAATACCATTTGACCCAGGAATTCCACTCCTAGGAATTTACCCTAAGAATGCAGCAGCCCAATTTGAAAAGGACAGATGCACCCCTATGTTTATTGCAGCACTATTTACAATAGCCAAGAAATGGAAGCAACCTAAGTGTCCATCAGTAGATGAATGGATAAAGAAGATGTGGTACATATACACAATGGAATATTATTCAGCCATAAGAAGAAAACAAATCCTACCATTTGCAACAACATGGATGGAGCTAGAGGGTATTATGCTCAGTGAAATAAGCCAAGCCGAAAAAGACAAGTATCAAATGATTTCACTCATATGTGGAGTATAAGAACAAAGAAAAAAACTGAAGGAACAAAACAGCAGCAGACTCACAGAACCCAAGAACGGACTAATAGTTACCAAAGGGAAAGGGACTGGGGAAAATGGGCGGGAAGGGAGGGATAAGAGGGAAAAAGGGGCATTACGATTAGCAGATGTAATGTTGGGGGGGCACGGGGAGGGCAGTACAACTCAGAGAAGACAAGTAGTGATTCTATAGCATCTCACTACGCTGATGGACAGTGACTGTAATGGGGTTGGTGGGGGGGACCTGATGAAGGGGTAGTTTAATAATCGTAATATTGCACATGTAATTGTAAATTAATGATAATAAAATAAATTATATTTTAATAAATAAATAAATAAATAAAAATTATTATTGATATACACTCTTATGAAGGCTTCACATAAAAAAACAATGTGGTTACTACATTCACCCATATTATCAAGTGCCCCCATACCCCAATGCAGTCACTGTCCATCAGTGTAGGAGGATGCCACAGATTCACTATTTGCCTTCTCTGTGCTACACTGCAATGACAAGTATCCTTATAAGAGGAGAGAAGACAGGAGATGTGAGGACAGAAGCAGAGACTGGAGGGAGGTGGCCATAAGCCAAGGACCACCTGGAGCTGGAAGACTCAGGGAAGGATCCTCCCCTAAAGTCTTCGGAAGGTGTCCACCATCAGTGCACATTCAAGAGGTCCTTGATTTTGGACCTTGGCCCCCAGAACTGGGAGAGAATAAATTCCTGTTATTTATCAAATATGCAGCAATTGTTTGGCACCCTCGAGCCAATCCATAGAGCTGAGGGGGACGGGAGTTCAATGACGGCTGTTGCAGTGTGACTCTTGAGGTAGGGTAGAGGACATGCAAGCTGCCAGGTCTCTTATTCCCCTGAATGGCCACACCACATGCCAAGGAGCATCCGTGAGAAACACCTGGCCTCCAAGTCCAGCCCATCCTGGGAATTCCAGTGGATTCTAGGGGTCCGCAGTCTACTTAGGATCCGTAGCGCTGTCTCTTCTCCTTGGCTTTTGTTTTGCATTTGTGCTTCTCTGTCTCAAATAAGGCGCCCCTTCCTGCCACTTTGAAAAGAGAAAGAGTGTAAGCTCTGTGAGCATAGGATGCCCAGTGCCTATCACTAGCCCAGCAGTTCACACTTGGAGGTGATAAGTAAATAATGGCCGAATGAAAGATTAAATAAACAGGTGGAGGAAAGAGTATTTGCCTCACGACTACTGAAAAGTCGGCTGAGCTCCACCCACAGAGTTTCTGACTCAGTGCATCTGGGATGGAACCCAACAATTGGCATTTGTCCCAAGTTCCCAAGTGGCGCTCATGCTGCTGGTCCGGGGACCACACTTTGAGAATCACTGGCCTAGAAAAAGGGTCACCCACGGTGGCCCAGGACTCCAAGCTTCCTGAGCTCAACAACAGAAATGCCACCTCGCAGAGAAAACTTTGATCAAAATAAACTGTCACCAGCCTCCCCTTCCTCCCCCCACTGAGCCAAAGGCAGGAGAACCACCACATGCAGACTTCGGGGCAAGCTCACCTTCCTACGCAAGGCAGTCCCTTTACGTGCGGTAACTACACTGTATGTATCAGTTACGCCACAATCAGAAGAGCTGTCTCCTCATCCACAGCAAAGAAAGCCTGAGAAGGGCATGTCTGGCTGCCTCTGGGGAAGAGCCTGCCTCAGTTTCTCCTTCCTCACGACAGTCTCCGGAGCAGTGTGGCTGGGGGCGTTGCTAAGACTCAAAAGGCAATAGAGGCAGATGAATAAATGAACAAAATATGGTGCCTACATACGGCAGAATATCAGTAAAATGCAAGGAAATTCTGACACATGCTCCAACATGATGGACCTTGAAGACATTACAGCAAGTGAACCAAGCCGGACACAAAAGGACAAGTACCGCTCGACGCCACATCCATGAGGCACCTAGAGGACAGGGACAGAGACAGAGAGTAGAATGGTGGTGGCCAGGGCTGGTGGGAGGCGGAATGGGGAGTTCATGCCCAGTGGGGACCGAGTTTCCGTTCGGAGAGACGAGAAGTTCTGCAGGTATGGACGGTGGCGATGGCGGCCCAGCACCGTGAATGCACATAGGGCCACTTAGCAGTTCAGACGGCAATTTTTGTAATGTGTATTTTACTATGATTTTTTAAAAAGGCAATAGAAACTCGCCTTCCTGTCCCATTTTATTGTTCCTCAGTGTTTGCAGAGCATGAGGCCCTCCTCCCCCAAGTCAGACAAAGCAGCAAAAAATTGATTTGGAGATAATTGCTGCATTATTATTTTTGTTCTTGTTATTCTTAAAGAAAGGGAAAGTAGAATCCTCCAGAAAAGATCTGGATAGTTCACACTCCAGGTAAAGCCACAGGGACATGTATGCAACACATAAAACTGACCAATGTCCCACCCAGTTTTGCTTCCCCACAGAGTAGTGGTTTCCCAGCACAGTGGTTTCCGAAGTGAAGTGAGGTCTCCCGAGCAGCAGCGTCGGACAGCAGCACCTGAGCACCCCTTAGAAATGCAAATTCCGGGACGACACCCCGACCTACTTAGCAAATTTGGGGCGAGGCCTGGGAACCTGCGTTTTAACAAGCCCAGGTGCGCGCTCAGGTTGGGGCGTCCTGGCTCAGGTGGCCCGCCGCTCCGCTGCCCTGCTGCTGTGCTTCTCCCCCGCCCTCAAGGGTCCGGGGCGGAGCAGCCTAGCAGGTGCTGGCCGAGGCCAGGTGTCCCTCTGCTGGGACTAAGGGGCGCTGACCTCTGCGCCTGCGGTTCCACCGCCTCCACGGGTGGAGCCCGGCCGCCCCGCCTGCCCACCTCCAGCTGCACAGGTGGCTGGGCAGGGCCTGGAAACAAAGTCAGAGAAGCAGCACCTTGAAAAAAGTTCTCCCGCCTGGGCTCGTCGCTCGCTGGTCGCAGAGAGCCGCCACCATGGGTAGGGTCGCGTGGCCGGGCTGGGGCGGGCTCACAGAGGCTGCGCAGTCGCGCGGCTGCAAAGGGGGCGACGCCGGGGAGCCGGGCTGCGCGCTGGTCTCCGCTCTCGCCGGCGGCTCGCGGACCTGCGCGCGGAGCCGGGAGGGCTGGCCTCGCGGACCGGCGCGGCGGGAGCCCGGGAGCCCGGGAGCCCGGGCAGGAAGCCAGCGGGGCCGGAAGCCAGGGCTCGCGGGCTCCCGATCTCTGCTGCGTGCGGGGTGGGCGTGGGGGCGGGTCTCCGCGGTCCCGGGATGGAGCCGAAGCCCCGAGGCGCCCAGACTCACAGGGTGCCAGAATGAACGCAATAACCTTGACCTGCCCACCTGTTGAGAATCCTCAGTCCTCGTGTTCCCACCCTGGAGCTGGGGGTGGACTTGACACTGGCCTGGGTGGTGCGAGTGATGGCAGGGCCAGCAGAACCTCGTTCCACCGCGGGGAGGTGGGGAGCGCTTGGTGGCTGCCTGGGCACTTTTGCCGCTGGCTGGCCAGGTGACCCCAGAGCTCAGCGGGAGCCCTGCCTGACCCAAGAGGAATGGCAGTGGACCATTATGGCCCTTATCGTTCTGCCGCTGTCCTCAGGCTTCAAGAGAAGGTACAGAGGAGAGCAGCTGGTCCCCCATAGGCATGCCCGCAGAGCATCTAGGGAAGAACTCAGGAATGAATGCAGAAGCGGAGAGCAGACCCAGAAGAGACCAGAGGTCAGCCCAGCCTTCTTGTCCCTTAAAGCTGGGGAAGGCCAGTCAAGTGACTCCCCAGAAGTCCTGACGTGGATGGGCCCACAGGCGCAGCATGGTCACAAGGGTGAGAGAAGCTAGTCCAACTCTGGCCAGTCTTCCCTTACATTCCCCATTCCACCACCTGCTGCCTCTCTGATTTTGCATCAGTAAATTAAGCCCTTTGGGCCTGGACTTCCTTTGCCATTAGACAGAAGAACCAGCCTCGTCCTCAGTGGTTGTACTGAGGTGCAGGAGAGCACAGCAGCTGGCGCACGGCACACACATGCCTCTCCTATCCCACTGGGCCACGCCGTGTCCTGGTCCTTTAGTGTATGTAGAGCTCACATTCGGGACTTCTAGTTGTGGCTGACTGTGGAAGCTCTCAGTGGAAGCTGTCAGCTTGTGTGCGTCACAGGCCGACTGACCCCAGGGCTAGTTTTAGATCTCACCTCAGACACCATTTGCTGTCACTCTGGTTAACTTTTCTGGGAGGTGCTCTGAGTATTTAGTTTGATTTTCAGACACCAAATCTCTGAGTAGCATCTGTGCTGAGTCAGAACTTTCCTAAAATAGTTCTAGTTAGAGTAGCTGCCACAGCCTGGTTATTGGTGAATAAACGCAGTTAGTGTTTGAAGCACAGTCTGGAGTAAGTGGACGGCAAATTGATCTGTAAATGGGTTTTTTTTGCAGTCGAGATTGGCATAGCATACAACCAGCAACAAAAAGTTTATATTCAGACACCCATTCTATGCTTACTCAAGTCCTAAATGTCCAATCTCTAGGTTTAGTTTGTAAGTGAAACAAATTATTAGAAAATGCTTTTCAGTAGAACAGGGGCAGTAACTTCCCCTCTTAAGAAGATTCTTCCAGAACTATTTCAGATCCCCTCGTGACTGCAGGGACAGCATGTGGGGGCGGTTGGTGAAGGTAACAGGAGGGCAGGAAGTGAGGCAGCAGTTCTTAGAGAAACATGCTTCGGGCTGATTTTGTCTCCTGTGTAATTGGAACTAATTTTCACACTAGCTTCTTTCACTCACTTGGAATGGCGGGGCAGAAGTTATGACTATAGGAAAGGGAGGGATGCCACGAGACTCCGAGGTGTACCAGGAAGGCATGTCTTAGACTCAGGAACTTATAGAACAAGAATCCGTGGAATGAACTAAGAAGTTTATTTTGGCAAAAAAGTTGTTTTGGGCATGACAATGCATACTAACCCTGGCTACAGTGTCTGCTGAGGTCATGAACTGCAAACCTTTTGCTCTAAAGAAGGGTCAACAAACCATTAATGTAAAGGGCCAGAGAGCAAACAGTGTCAGCTTTGGAGACCATATAGCGTCTAGGGCAACTACTCAACTCTGCCCTTACAGTTCAAAATTTGTAAACAACTGGATGGAGCTGTGTTCCAATAAAACTTTGTGTACATTTCATGTGTCACAAAATAGTCTTTAAAAATTGTTTTTTCAATCGTTTGAAAATGTTCTAAGAAACTATTCTTAGCTTGAAGCCCTACAAAAGCAGGCAGTAGGCCTGGTTTGGCCCATGAGCCATGGTTTGTTGACCTTTACTTTAAAGTCTGGGTGTACTTATCAGAGTTGGTGTGGAAAAGAGACCAGTTTCCCCAGGGCTGTCTTGTGGAGTGTTCTTGGAATGGCAAAGAGCCTCTCAAGGGAGGCCTTTGTGGACTGGGGTTGCCTGCGCTGAAGATTTTATGAGTATTTGATGTCTCTCCTCTCACTCCCTTAGCCAGAGCTTAGCAAAAGTCTATGCTAAGGTTGTTGTTCTCACAAATTACTCCCCATTTTTTGTCATGGAAAACTATAGATCCTACTCTGCCATTTGTCACATTTTGACCTTGAAAGTTAAGTATGAGGAGGCTTAAAGTGCCATGAAGCAATCTCTTGCCTCCCTCTGCTAGGACCTCTGGGCTGATTTAAGAGATCCATTCCCATAATGAAGGATACTTTATTGTATTCCTGACCACCCCACCCCCACCCCAGCCTCCCACCAGTTGGGCATGAGAGTCTGATGAATTTTCAGATGGGCTTCCTGCCTAAGCAGGAATGCTGGAATACCCCTGAAGGGGTCACAGACCTGGCCATTTAAAGTCCTTGCACATTCTTTCCTCTTTCTAGAAGCTCTTGAGTAAAGGAAGGAACATTGCTGAAGTCCCAGGGAAGCTGGCATTCCTGTTACAGGCTGTAAGGAGCTGGGGTTGCTCCCCACCAATGGGGGGGCCTCGGGCATCTGACCTTGGGAAAATCTTCCTCCCAGACAGCAAGAGGAGAGAACTCCTGATTCTTGGTTCTCTCAGGTTGACGTTACTCCACGTCAGTGGTCTTCAGTCTTTGAGGTGCATCAGAATGAGTGAGGACTTATTCTAACAGGTTGCTGGGCCCTGCCCCCGGAGTCTCTGCTTCAGCAGGGCTCACGGATGAGCATTTACACAGGTTCCCGGGTGGTGGCGCTGCTCGGCCCATGACCACACATGGAGAACCACTGCTCTAGATGACTCTCAGGGGCCGGTTCTCTTTTTCTTGACCCTCAGCTGTGTCCAGATAGCGCTACTGGGCCCCCCATAAAGAGATTGTGGCAAGGTCTACTGCGGTCTGGCCCCTGGCTTGGCATGATGATCAAGTTTGGGGTAAAGCAGTAGATAGAATTTGAAAATTCACTTGAAAAGACTAAGAAGGTAGGGTGGAAAAGAACAGGAGTGAAGAATCAATGTGGTCCAGCTAAGGCTGGCCGGGAGTGGGCCTAAATCACTTATTTATCTGCATATTAATTCGCCATATAAGAGAATAAAATAATTCTGCTTTGAAGAAATGTATATCCTCGGGGCACAGGAATACAAGCCCGCAAGCACCATCGTCCACACTGAGTTCTAGCTGAGGTCAGTAAAGTATTACAGGATGCTAAATTTTTGCAAAGTCCTTCACACCTCTATGAATGTCCTGAGTGGAATCCCTCCATTTTTTGTTTACTTGGAATTTTTTATTAATAATTTTCCTGCTGCTCTTTGAGCTACTGAAAAACAGAATAGATTAGGGGGTTGCTCATGTGGCTAACTGAGCTACAAGGAAGGTTCACGAGTGAGAGGCACAGCGAGTTGTCCAGGGCAGAGCTGCTAATGACAGGCACGAATGGGGCCATGGCGTGTGGACCACCCAGCCAGCCATGTCGCTGCCTCTCCAGGCAGTGGCAGTTCTTGGACACAATTGCATCTTGATTCTATCCTTGGGAGAAGAGAAAGTGGGTAGGTGTCCCAGGTGAGCTGATAAGGATATAAAAGCAAGGGTACAGTATGGGGAACATTCTGCATTCCTCTGGGATGATGGTGAAAGAATAAGAACAGTATTATCAGGAGATGAACCAGAACCACTGTCCTGTGATCCTGGAGTTGTGACATGAAGAACCAGTTACAAACGCTGTTTTGTAACCTCGGCCCTTGGTTTCAGAGGCCAGAAATGTATCACTGAAGAAACTGGATGAAGGAGTCCTCTCATGGAGCTCATGTGAACAGGGCTGTGTCAGGCGGGCCAGGCTACCCCTTGCTTGCCACTGAGATTCAGTACCAGTGCCGCCACCATCCTACTGGCGCACAGAGTTAAAGGGCCATCTCAACAGTGGCGAGTGTCCCAGCCCATCGGAAGGGATAGGCTCTTCCACCGACTGTTCTGAGGAAGGAGGAAGGCCTAGTTCCTCCGAGACTGGAAACCAGCCAGGGCCTCCCACCGGGCTGCTGAAAGGAGCCTCTCGCTGGAGAGAGGGTTTAGAGTCACCCAGTGATTCTGGGGGGACATGTGAGCCAGAGCACATGCCCAAAGGAAAATTTGGTTCAAACATCAGACTTAACACTAGAGTATTCACAAAGTGTACTCACATAAGAAGACCCGTTGAAAGCTTTCAAACTAAGCGCTAAAAACTTCTACAACTTGCCTCAAGAGGCAAGATTTTATTGTAAGCTCTGTTAGGACATATTAGGTATAGTTGAGATGTTCTTGGAAAAACAAACCTTTATCCCAGAAGTCAGAATACATAAATTCACATGGTATATTAGCTTCCTGTGGCTGTTATAACTAAAGTATCACAAACTGGGTTATTTAACACAAATGCATTGCCTCACATTTCTGGAGGCTGAAAGTCCAAATTCAAGGTGTCAGCGGGGCTGTGCTCTCTCTGAAGGCTCTAGAAGGGAATCTGCCCCATGCCTTTCTTGTAGCTTCTGGTTGCCAGCACTCCTTGGCATTCTTTGGCTGGTAGACACATCGCTCCCTTCTCTACCTCCATCATCGTGTGGCCATCTTCTCTCCATGCATGTCCACCTGACATGGCTCTCTTTTTATAAGAACAACAGTCATACTGGATTAAGAACCCACCCTTCTCCAGTATGACCTCCTCGTAACTCATCACATCTGCAATGACCCCATTTCCCAATAAGGTCACATTCCGAAATTCTATTCAATCCAGTACACATAGGAATAGAAAATGTTCTCTCTGAAATTGTATATCACTTAACTTCAGGTAGAAAATATTCTTTGAGTGTGTAACAGTGACTCCACTGTGGCCTGCCTCCTCAGCTTAGGTGTTATAACTGGTGACTGCATCTTCCCCCAGCAAGACAGATGGATTTTCTGGTCATAGTGCCAGTAGGTTCTAAATCTATTTAATAGCAGAATTGGTATGTAGAAAACACCCTCCATGTGTAATATTAGGTGTATCAGAGATGCTCACAGTGATATCATAGAGGTAATTTACCTTAAATTCTAAAAATTATGCTCATACTCTTCTCATAATGTCCTATGGATCTGTTTCACGTTTCTTTTTGTATAACTGTTTCTTCTATGCATGCTCATTCTAAAATTATGAGACTGGAAAAAATGCCACCTAACCCTCTGTGGAGATTTGTTAGGGGATATCCAACAAAATTTAAAATACGTATTTTACCAGCACTCTACCTCTAGAAGTTTCTTAAAGATACTCCCATGAAAGGAATGAGGTGTGTACAACCTAAATATCAACATCTTGTACATAGTTTTGTAGCCTAACTTCATACCTCCTGTGATCATAAAGCATGCTTTTTAGCAATGATTTAACATCTAGGAATAAAAAATCTTTGTATCTAAAATGAAGGGTCTCTAACTTAGTTGTGGAGTTAAAGAAACTCCAGTAGCCCAAGACATTGGTTCCTTTTGCTTTAGTGACACTTGTATGCCTTTGACATTGTTTTCTCCTGTGACAATATATAGTATTCGCAGGGCTGATGCTACTCTCCTGGTTTCTGTGGCCTGGTCAGTGTATGCAGTTTGCTGTGTGGGCAGGGTGCTGTCCCGGAGGCTGAGAGCTGCTTCTCCCCCTGTTCTCTCTGCCTCTGTCCTTTTAGAGCTCACTCCAAGGTAGATCTGTCTCCTCTCTAACCTGTGAACACATTCGTTTACTCACTGTAGCAGTCAGAGCATTCAAAGTAAGCCTCACTCTACGTTCAGAATAAAAGCTTTTCTAGAATTTAAAAAAATGGCCAGATGTAGATAAAGGAAATAACCTGAAGAACAAGGGTTGCCTTCCTATCACCCAGGAAAATCATCTCACCCAAGTGACTGACTCAGGCTCACACCCGACGCAGAATCAGGCTTGTCTCTGGATCTTGCTGTCACGTGTCTCAGTCTGCTGCCGTGGCCCCCTCCAGCCCCAGTGCCTTTTCCCTGCAGTTGAGGAATAAACAGTCTCTGAGCATGTTCAAAAGTGGCTGGGTCCTCCACCCGGAGAGATCATTTCTTTCTGAATGAGAACAGGAACTGCAGTCAGTGAATCACATCCCCAGTTATGTAAATAAGATGCTGAAAGTGATCGGTTATTTATAAAGTCATCAGAGGCATCCATTGTGGGCCTCTTGATTTTAGACAGTCATGTAGAGAAATCTTTTTAAAAGATAGGAAGATCTCTGTAACCTATAGCAATAGGTTGTGCATTACAAATGCTGTCTGGCTGTTACAGGTTTAATTGTATCTCTGCCCGTCCCGTTCCCCATTTGTATGCTCAGGTCCTAACCCCTGGTACCTCAGAATGTGACCCCATTTGGGAATAGGGTCATTGTAGATGTAAATAGTTGAGATGAGGTCACACTGGAGCAGGTGAGCCCTAATCCAGGGTGACTGGTGTCCTTATAGAACAGGGAGGGAGAGAAGACCATATGGAGATGGAGACTGAGATAATGTTTCTAGAGCCAAAGAATATCAGAGATTGCCAGAAAACCAGCAGGAGCTGGGGAGAGGCCTGGACAGACTCCCCCACAAGCCTCAGAAGGAACCAGCCCCGCCGACACTGGGGTCTTGCGCTTCCAGCCTCCAGGACTGTGAGATGGAAATTTCTTTTGTTTTAAGCCACTCAGTTTGTGGTTTATTGTTGTTATTAGTTTCATAGCAAATTAATGCCCTGACCCAGAGTGGCCTCCCTCGGCCCTGACCGTGCAACCTGAGAGGGGAGGTGGTTTAAAGAAAGGCGAAGGCATAGCTGTCAAACACCCACATGAGGCAGCGACAAGGCCTGGCAGCTGGGTGGTCACAGAGACAGTCAGACAGTTATTGCTCACACACAGCAAGGGAAGCCTGTCCAAAGTGCCAGCTCCCCGTGGTCCCTGAAACAACAGGGGCTATGGCTGATGTACACGAGGCGCCCCATAGCTGAAGAGCCAGTGCCAGGCTGTAGCTAAGCGCTTATAGTCTGTGTCATCAGCTGGGCTCACCCCATCGGCCTGTGTGGCCTGCGTGGCCTGCGTGGATACAGTCTCCAGGGCCCTGGGGCTGACCCATTCCTTGAACAGCCTCATGCCATAGTGAGTTAATAAAGCCCATACTGTCCTGTTAGCACGTTTTCCCTGTATTTCTAAAGTAGCTTCCTACTATTTGGGTTTAATTGTGGTTCTTAGTTCTCAAAGGACTGATTACTTAACTGGCTTTTAGCAGTGGTAGGTTGATTTAAGTGGTATTCTGAAACCATACACCAGTGTGTTCTATGTTTATATAGCTATTTGTTGATATATCAAAAGTGGGTGGTTGAGAAACAGGAAGAGAGAGACAAAGCATCCACTTCTCTGCGTGTGGTGGTGGTCCCGGGCTCAGGAGCTGATTATTGCTGCACCAAGTGGCTCTTGGCAGGCCCACCTTAACCCCGGACCCTTCCCGTATCACTGCCTAGCCTTGCTCAGGGCAGTGAGGGGCCCGCAACCTGGGGGATTTGATCACATGTAGACAGCTGGGCCTCACCCTCAGAATCTCTGATTTGTAGTCTGAGGTAGACTTGAGAGCACGCATTCCTGGTAAGTTCCCAGGGGCCGCTGCTGCTGGTCCAGGGCCCACACCTTGAGAGCTCCTGCAACGGAGAATGAAAACATGGTCTTTAAACCCTTATAGCTGCCCACAGGTTACATACCACACAGCTGCCCATTTGTGAAACCACTTGATTGAAAACCAATGCTTGCTTCCTGGCTTGTATTTGAGAAGACTGCCTTCTTCTGATCCCCATGGCCCAATTCCCCAGGATAACATCGTCAGGGCCTTCTGATTGGGGGCAATGTGAGCAGTCGTGGAGAGGACGGTTTCTTTCTTTGAAGGCCAACTTCTCACCCCTGCCAGGTTTCCCCATGGCAAATTCTTGTCTGTAATTTAAGTCAGTCCATTCCAAACATCCATTCCCACTACCCAGCTATCTTCATGGGTTACAGTAAATAACAAACCTATTTCATTCCTGTAGATTTGATCTTATTGACCAGTTTGCAAAGGTGATAGCATCTCTAGATGAGTGACTGGAAGTCCAGGGGATAAGTGCTTTGAATCTTTAAAGGCACGTGGCTAGGAAGAATATCTCCCAGCTGAGGTTCAGCCTCCTGATTCCCCAGGCCCACATCCTTCCACCTACTAGATGCAGAGGTAATAGTGAGAGAGAAGTTCTCGTCTTAGCTCGGGAACCACGTCTGCAAAGGGTGAGGCTAGGGTGCTTCTGGCAGAGGCCACTGCATGCCCTGAGGAGCTCGTGGACCAGTTTTGTGAGGCATGTGCAGAGTCTGAAGAAGCATGAGCAACTTACCTCATTTTACTCCTGGTTTGGTTTATCCAGCCATTTGCAGACCACCTCTTTCCCTGTAGTAACCCTGGAAGGCAGCACTCCCCACTTTAGAGATGGTTAATGAACAGTCAGTAACCTGCAGAAGGCGGCAGAGCCGGTGCATATTCTGCCAAATGCCTTTAAAAAGGAAAGTGCCTGGTATGGACACCTAAGTCCCCAGGTAGAAAAAGTAGCTTAGGAAAAAAATTATAAAAAGAATGGTTGACCAACAAAGAGAACTTGCTAGGAGCTTGACTTGGTTCTGTGTAAATAGTGATGAAGATCAACATTTTCAGGTCTTGAGACAAACCCAGGTTTATTTCCTATTGCTACTTTAAGAAATTACCACAGACTTAGTGGCTTAAAATGACACATATTTATGGTTTTACAGCTCTGGGGGTCAGAAGTCAGCCAGGGATTTCACTGAGTTGAAATCATGGGTCAGCAGGCTGCGCTCCTTCTGTGCCCTAGAGGAGAATTCCTTTCCTTGTCTTGTCCATCTTCTAGAGGCCACCACATTCCTGTGCTCGTTTTGGCCTCCAAACGATTGCCATCACTCCCAGCCTATACTTCCTCCTTCTTGACTCCTCTTTTGACTCTGAAGAACCTTGTGATTACACTGGGGCCACTGGCTAACCCAGGATAAACTCCATCTCTAGGTCTCTAACTTAGTCACATCTGCAACTCCCCCTTCGCTGTGGAAGGTAACGGCCACAGGCTCCAAGTACTAAGGTGAGGACATGTTTGGGAGACCACTGTTCTGTACTCCAGACCATGTGACCTCAGAAATATCATCCCTAACACATCCTGCAATACTTAAAATTATTCCCTCCTTCACTCTTAGTGATAACAGGGAACAGTTTTGTCTCTGCCTGAGGCAAGAGCTTTCCTCTTAGACTTCAGCAAAATGCCATATTCCTTCCAACTTCCCATATCCAAGTCCCAGAAGTGCACTTTTAACACCCATCATGTTGCCAAGGAAATTATTAACTTCTCGGTAATGAAATGTTATAGGGTTTCCATCCCTAAGTGGTTCAAAGTATGGAAGGTGATTTGTTAGATAGCAGTAAATATTTGCCTCAATGAAGATATTTTCTTTATTTGTGGGAAATAATAGAGTGTCATTCTTAGTTTTCCTGCTATTCCCCCCAGTCAGTAATCATAAACATTTATAGCATATACATATTTTACTAAATTCTTTATCCAAGAGAAACACAAACTTGCTGTTAGGCTTAGAATAACAGTAAGAGCCAGCATCAATTCAGTGATCAGTATGTGCCCAGTACTGGCTAAGCTAGCCACACGGTACACCTGATTTTAAGATGTTTTGCTCTGATCTATATAGTTAAGTCCAAGTGATTTATCCATGAATGATACTAGAAACGTCAGACTAGTTAAACGTGCTGATTAGACTTACTATCAGGATGCAAACACAATCATACTAAAGTAAACAGAATTTTTTGACAGTTGAAATTTGAGTTCAGACTTATGACTTGACATGAACACCACTTCTGTACTTGGTATTTGGGCTTTCTAGGATAGCACTCCAGTTGACACAGGTGTATAAGGAAATGCTGACTGCAGTATCATTAAATAACTCTGACTTCTATCAGAAGAGTTTAGCAACCTCTGCCCTGCAATAATAAGAGTAGTTCTTTGGACTGTACACTTTTCAGAAAACAGAAAGCTTCCTGAGTGATGACTGGGGACTGAATCTCAGATTTTTCACTTGAGTGAGTTTAAGGATTTCATTTTCCATAAAGTGGTTCTGGGTGTGATGGTTATTATAACAAGATCTAGGCTCTCTTTTTCTGTAATACTATTTACGTTTGAAGTAAACAAAAGCTTTGCCATTAGTATTTAGCAAATATTAGGTGCTATATAATATTTTGCAAAAAGGATAGGGGCTACCCTGGCCAGATGAAATCTTTCCCTGCAAACCAGAATTCTGAGAAACAGGCAAAAGGAATAATTTTAGTGAAGCTTCAGGCTGTCTGTCAAGTTTGGAATTTCATATCTCCCTCCTGCTTTTCTGTAAGAGGTGCATTGTGAAGGCCAGTCTGACCTCTGTGTGGGTGGGTAGGCAGATGGGCAGGTGTGGTCTTTGGGAAGCCACTGTAAGACCACATTATCTGAAGCCTGAGTAGGAAGAGCATTGTATGGCCCTGCCATGTCCTCAAGAAGACCCAGTGCCCCTGCAGTGAAACTGGGTTTGAGTGCTACCAACAGGCTTGTTTATGTGGCCCTTACAAAGGCAGGTGTTCCTGACTGGGCCTTGCACTTCACTGGAGAGGGTACTGTCCCCGTCTTGTGATGGAAAAGGCAGCATGTGGAGTCTGGTGATGAAACCCAGCTGTGGGATGTATCAGTCATGGTCCAATCAGGAAACTGATGGCATACTCAAAATAGGAGTGTTTATTCAACAACAAAAAAATGATTTAGGAAGCGTGGTGGGGAGGAAGAGGGAAAAAGATGGCGAAGTAGGAAGGCCAGGTGGAAACTTCCTCCCACACACACACCAAGGAAGCAACTCCACCAACACAATAAACCCTGAAAACAACCTGATGCTGCAGGCCACCCACACCTGTGAAGAAGAGAAAACCACACAGAGAGAAGGGTAAAGTGGCAGAGCCACATGGATTGGGACCCCAGCCCTTCCCGCAGCCTAGCCCACCAGCAGGAGGAAGAGGAAGGGAGCAGGGAGGGGAAGAGCACTCAGGAGCTCTGCACACGTGGCCCTGGAGAGCCGCCATGGGAACACAAGTCCACGTTACATTGGGCTTTGGTGCTTAGTGGGGCTGAACACCAGAGAGAGTGGGAGCCCTCTGGGAGGCTGAGACTCCTACTGCTAGTGGAGGACAGGTGCACTCTGTCAGTCTTGCTGAGACCCAAAGCAGAGGTGGCAGTTTGGAAGATTTACCCACACTGGGAAGGGTGCCAGAGGGGCAAGGGTTAGACAGCGCTCTGTCTGCAGGAGAAACAGCAGGTGGATGACATATCCCCAGCCTTCCTTCAGCCAAAAAAGCTGGGCACTCACCGGAGCCCCAAATACTCCATCCCCTTCACTGGCAGCTCAGCCCTGAGGTGCTGCTCTGCACACCTGCCCATCTGCCCACCCAGCCCACTTGGCCAAGCAGCATCGGACATTGCTGCCCAGCAGGCAGAGGGAGGCTTTCCTAGTTTCTCAGCTGTCTCTCAGCCTATCTGGGGAGGCGCCCGCAGGAGCCAGCTCTGAGTCCTCCTTGCTCCTCAAGGGCGGCCCAGCCCGGAGCTGTGCAAGCACCTGCCCACCCAGTTATCCCAGAAGCTGTGTCATTGCTGCAGAGGGAGGCCCCACACACAGCAATGCCAGCAGAAGCACCACTGCTTGGCTCATAAAGGGCCAGCTGAGATGAACTGCCATCCACCATGGGCTGATACAGACTACTTCCTGTAGACGAACAGAAAGGTGGCCCCATTCATACACCACCAACAGCAATTGGGGCTCCATATCAAAAGAGAACCAGACACTAGAGAATAAAGATCCTTGAGCTTCTGGGCACCACAAGACACCTTCTTTATAAAGCCATTTTTCTCTAGACCAGGAAGCATAGCAGATCTATCTAATACAAAGGAAGAAACACACAACCCTGACAAGATGAGGAGGCAGAGGAATATGTTCTAAACAAAACTATAGGATAACACACCAGAAAGAGGGCTAAATGAAATGGAGGATCACCAATCTTCTTGATAAAGACTTCAAAGTAAAAGTCATAAACATGCTCATGGATTTACAGCAAAATCTTAGGGAGGACTTTAACAAAGAGATAGAAGAGTTGAAAAAGAAAAGAGCCACTCAGAGCTGAAGGATGCAGTAACAGAAATGAAATATGCAATGGAAAGAATGAATAATAGATTGCTGCAAGTAGTGGAGATAGTCAATGATATGAAAATTAGAGAACAGGAACATAATGAATCTGAGGAACAGAGAGAAAAAAAAATAATCTCTAGGAATGAAAGAAAGATAAGAGTTGTGTGAACAACCCAACTGAAACAATGTTTGCATAATATGGGTACCAGAAGGAGGAGAGACAAAGGGATAGAAAGTCTCTTTGAGGAAATAATTGCTGGAAACCTCCACAGCCTGGGGAAGGAAATAGACACTCAGGTCATGGAAGCACAGAAGAGTCCTTAGCAAAAGGAACCCAGGAGGACAACACCAAGACATATAATAATTAAAATGACAAAGATTAAGAAAAAGGAGAGAGTATTGAAAGCAGCCAGAGGAAGAAAAAAGATTATTTATAAGGGAAACCCCATCAGGCAATCAGCAGAAACTTTACAGGCCAGCAGGGAGTGGCATGAAATATTTAATGTAGCAAGATTATAATTCAAATTTGAAAATGAGATTAAGCATTTCCCAGATAAATGAGGGCTAGATGAATTTATAATCACTAAATTGGCATTACAGGATATGTTAAAGGAACTTCTGTAGATGGAAATGTTCTTAAGCCTAAATAATGTTCACCAGAGAAAATAAACCCACAGTAAAGGTAGAAAAATTACTTACCAAACAAGTATGAACTTAAAACAAAAGAGGTAAAACTAGCTATACACAAAATCAGTCAAGTGTTACACAAAAAGTGCAGATTATGACATCTAATACTTAAGTGTGGAGGAGGAAGAAGAATAAAAAAGTACTTTTAGATTGTATTTGAAATAGAGCAAACATCAACTTAATATAGACTTATATAGTTAAGAAACTATCCATGAACCTTACAGTAACCACAAACCTAAAGCCTATAATAGATACACAAAAAATTAAAAAAGAGAAATCTAATCACAACACTAAATAAAACCATCAAAAAACTAGAAAAGAACAAAAGAGAGGAAGAGAGAAACAGAGAACTATAAAAACAACCAGAAAACAATTAATAAAATGGCAATAAGTGCATACCTATCAATAATTACCTTAAATGTAAATGTACTGCACCAATCAAAAGACATAGGGTGGCAGAATGGATAAAGAAACAAGATCTATCTATATGCTGCCTATAAGAGACTCATTTCAGACCCAAAGACAAACAGACTAAAAGTGAAGGGATAGGAAAAGATATTTCATGCAAATAATAGGGAGAAAAAAGGAGTAGTAGCTGTACTTCTATCAGACAAAATAGGTTTCAGAACAAAGATATTAATGAGACAAAGAAGGACATTAAATAATGATAGAGGGGTCAATCCAAACAGAGGATATAACCTTTGTAAATATCTATGCATCCAACACAGGAGCACCTACATATGTGAAACAAATACTAACAGAATTAAAGGGGGAAATAGACTGCAACTCATTCATGTCTGGAGACTTTAACATGCCACTCACATCAATAGACAGATAACCAGACAGAAAATAAATAAGGAAACAGAATAACACACTAGATCTGATAGACTTAACAGATATCTACAAAACATTCCACCCAAAAGCAACAGAATACACATTTTTCTCAAGTGTACATAGAACAATCTCCTGAATAGATCACATGCTAGGCCACAAAAAAGAGTCTTAATAAATTCAAAGATTGAAATTGTATCAAGCAACTTCTCAGACCACAATGGTGTGAAACTAGAAATAAATTACTTAAAGAAAACAAAAAAGCACACAAACACATGGAAACTAAACAACCTGCTTCTAAATAATCAATAGATCAACAAAGGAAAACAAATCAAGCAATACATAGAGACACATGAAAACAAAAATATATCAGTCCAAAATTTGTGAGACACCACAAAAGTGGTTCTAAGAGGGAAGTACATAGCAATACAGGCCTACCTCAGGAAACAAGAACAATCCCAAATGAAGAGTCTAAACTCATAAGTAAAGAAACTAAAAGAACAAATGGAACCCAGAGTTAGTAGAAGGAGGGACATAATAAAGTTCAGAACATAAAAATAAAATAGAGAAGAATAAAACAATAGAAACAAATCAGTGAAACCAAGAGCTGGTTCTTTGAGAAAATAAACAAAATAGACAAACCTCTAGCCAGACTTATCAAAAAAAAAGAGTACACAAATAAACAAAATCAGAAACTGAAAAGGAATAGTCACAACAGATTCCACAGAAATACAAAGAACTATTAAAGAATTCTATGAAAAATTATATACCAATAAATTGGGCAGCCTAGAAGAAATGGACAAATTCCTAGAAAAATACAACCTTTGAAGACTGACTCAAGAAGAAACAGAAAATCTGAGCAGACCAATTACTAATAACAAAATTGAATAGGTTATGAAAACACTCCCAAAAAACAAAAGTCCAGAAGAGGATGGCTTCACAGCTGAATTCTACCAAACATTTAAAGAAGAGTTAATACCCATCCTTTTCAAGTATTCCAAATAGTAGAACAGGAGAGAATACTTCCAAACTCATTCTGTGAGGCCAGCATCACTCTAATACCAAAACTAGACAAAGATACTACAGAAAAGCAAATTATCAAAAAATATCCCTAATGACAATAGATGCAAAAACCCTCAACAAAATATTAGCAATTCACATTTAAAAATACATCAAAAGGATCACCCATTACTACCAAGCAGGATTATTCCATCTATGCAAGGATGACACAATATTTGTAAGTCATCAAGATGATACACCGCATTAACACAAAGAAGGATAAAAAACAGATGATCATCTCAATAGGTGCTAAAAAAGCATTTGACAAAATTCAACATTCATTCATGATAAAAACTCTCAACAAAATGGGTACAGAGGGTACTTACCCCAACAAAGGCCATTTATGACAAACCACAGCTATCATACTTAATGGTGAAAAGCTAAAAGCTTTTCCTCTAAGATCAGAAATAAGATAAGGATGTCCATTCTCACCACTTTTATTCAACATCGTACTGGAGGTCTTAACCATAGCAATCAGACAAGACAAAGAGATAAAAGGCATCCAAATTTGTAAGGAAGAAGTAAAACTGTCACTATTTGGAGATGACATGATGTTATATAGAGAAAACTCTAAAGATTCCACCAAAAAACTATTGGAATAACTGGATTCAGCAAAGCTGCAAGATACAAAATTAACACACATAAATCTATTGTCTTCCTATATATTAACAATGAACTAGCAGAAAGATCAGGAAAACAATTCCATTTACAATTGCATCCAAAAGAATAAAATACCTAGGAATAAACCTAACCAAGGAGGTGAAAGACCTGTACTCTGAAAACTATAAGACCCTCATTCAAATTAAAGAAGACACAAATAAATGGAAATCTATCCCATGCTCATGGATAGGAAGAATTAATTAATTTTATTAATATTATCAAAATGGTTATCATGTCCAGAGCAATTTATAGATTCAGTGCAGTCTCTATCAAAATACCGACATTTTTCAATGAACTAGAGCAAATAATCCTAAAATTCATTTGGAAACACAAAAGACCCCAAATAACCAAAGCAATCCTGTAAAAGAACAAGGCTGGGGGTATTATGCTCCCTGACTTCAAGCTATATGACAAAACTGCAGTAATCAAAAAAATTTGGTACTGGCACAAGAACAGACCCATATATCAGTGGAACAGAATAGAGAGTCTAGATCTAGACCCACACATATATAGCCAATTAATATATAATAAAGGAGCCATGAATATACAATGGGAAAAAGACAGCCTCTTCAATAGCTGGTGTTGGGAAAACTGGACAGCTACATGCAAGAGAATGAAACTAGATTACAGTCTAACTCCATACACAAAAGTAAACTTGAAATGGATTAAAGACCTAATTGTAAGACATGAAACTATAAAACTCTTAGAAGAAAACATAGGCAAAAATCTCTTCAACATAAATATGAGCAATTTTTTCCTGGACATATCTCCTCAGGCAAGGGAAACAAAATAAATAATGAACAAGTGGGACTACATCAAACTAAAAATCTTCTGTACAGCAAAGGACACCATCAACAGAACAGAAATGCAGTGTACAGTATGTGGTAATATATTCAAACAATTTATCCAATAATGGGTTAACATCAAAATAAAGAACTCACACACCTCAACACCAAAAGAAAAAAAAAACCACAAATGACTGACTAAAAAATGGTGGAGGACCTGAATAGACATTTTTCCAAAGAAGAAATATAGATGGCCAACAGGCACACAAGATGTTCCACATTGCTAAATATCAGAGAAATGCAAATCAGAACCACAGTATCACCTCACACCAGTCAGAATGGTCACTATCCAAAAAGCAAGATATAATAAGTGTTGGTGGGATGTGGAGGAAGGGGAGCCCTCCTACACTGCTGGTGGGAATGTAAACTGGTGCAGCCATCTGGAAAGCAGATGGAGGTTCCTCCAAAAACTAAAAGTAGAAATACCATATGACCCAGTAATTCCACTTCTGGGAATTTACTCAAAGAAAACAAAATCCCGATGTGAAAAGATATATGCACCCCCATGTTTACTGCCACATTATTTACAATAGCCAAGATATGGGAACAACCTAAATGTCCTTCAATAGATGAATGGATAAAGCAGATGTGGAACATATACACAATGGGATATTGTTTAGCCATAAAAAAAAATCCTGCTGTTTGCAGCAAGATCAATGGACCTAGTGGGTATTTTTTTTAAGGTATTATTGATATACACTCTTATGAAGGTTTTACACGAAAAAAAAATGTGGTTACTACATTTACCCATATTATCAAGTCCCCCACTCATACCCCAATTCAGTCTCAGTGATTCCCCACACCATGTGTACTAAACATAATACCCCTCAATCCCCTTCTCCCTCACTCCCCACCCACCCTCCCACACCCCTCCCCTTTGGTAACCACTAGTTCCTTCTTGGAGTCTCTGAGTTTGCTACTATTTTGTTCCTTCAGTTTTGCTTCGTTGTTTTACTCCACAAATGAGGGAAATCATTTGGCACTTGTCTTTCTCCGCCTGGCTTATTTCACTGAGCATAATATCCTCCAGCTCCATCCATGTTGTTGCAAATGGCAGGATTTGTTTCCTTCTTATGGATGAATAATATTCCATTGTGTATATGTACCACATCTTCTTTACCCATTCATCTACTGATGGACACTTAGGTTGCTTCCATATCTTGGCTATTGTAAACAGTGCTGTGATAAACATAGGGGTGCATATGTCTTTTTGAATCTGAGAAGTTGTATTCTTTGGGTAAATTCCAAGGAGAGGGATTCCCGGGTCAAACGGTATTTCTATTTTTAGTTTTTTGAGGAACTTCCATATTGCTTTCCACAGTGGTTGAACTAGCTTACATTCCCACCAGCAGTGTAGGGGGGTTCCCCTTTTTCCACATCCTTGCCAGCATTTGTTGTTCTTAGTCTTTTGGATGCTGGCCATCCTTACTGGTGTGAGGTGTTATGTCATTGTGGTTTTAATTTGCATTTCCCTGATGATTAGTGATGTGGAGCATCTTTTCATGTGTCTGTTGGCCATCTGAATTTCTTCTTTTGAGAACTGTCTCTTCATATCCTCCACCCATTTTTTAATCGGGTTATTTGCTTTTTGGGTGTAGAGGCGTGTAAATTCTTTATATATTTTGGATGTTAACCCCTTGTCAGATATGTCATTTGCAAATATATTCTCCCATACTGTTGGATGCCTTTTTGTTCTGTTGATGGTGTCCTTTGCCATACAGAAACTTTTTACTTTGATGTAGTCCCATGAGTTCATTTTTGCTTTTGTTTCCCTTGCTCAAGGAGATGTGTTCAGGAAGAAGTCATTCATGTTATATTCAGGAGATTTTTGCCTATGTTGTCTTCTAAGAGTTTTATGGTTTCATGACTTACATTCAGGTCCTAGATCCATTCGAGTTTACTTTCGTGTATGGGGTTAAACAATAATCCAGTGTCATTCTCTCGCATGTAGCTGTCCAGTTTTGCCAACACCAGCTGTTGAAGAGGCTTTCATTTCTCCATTGTATGTCCATGGCTCCTTTATCATATATTAATTGACCATATATGGTTCGGTTTATATCATGGCTCTCTAGTCTGTTCCATTGGTCTATGGGTCTGTTCTTGTGCCAGTACCGAATTGTCTTGAGTACTGTGGCTTTGTAGTAAAGCTTGAAGTTTGGGGGCATAATCCCCCCAGCTTCATTCTTCCTTCTCAGGATTGCTTTGGCTATTCGGGGTCTTTTGTGGTTCCATATGAATTTTAGAATGATTTTCTCTAGTTCATTGAAAAATGCTCTTGGTATTTTGACAGGAATTGCATTGAATCTATAGATTGCTTTAGGCAGGATGACCATTTTGACAATATTAATTCTTCCTATCCATGAGCACAGGATGTGTTTTAATTTATTGGTATCTTCTTTAATTTCTCTCATGAGTGTCTTGTAGTTCTCAGAGTATAGGTCTTTCACTTCCTTGGTTAGGTTTACTCCTAGGTATTTTATTCTTTTTGATGCAGTTGTGAATGGAATTGTCTTCCTGATTTTTCTCTCTGCTAGGTCATTGTTAGTGTATAGGAATGCCATACATTTCTGCGCATTAATTTTGTATCCCGCAACTTTGCTGAATTTCGATATTAGATCTAGTAGCTTTGGAGTAGATTCTTTAGGGTTTTTTATGTACAATATCATGTCATCTGCAAACAGGGACAGTTTAACTTCTTCCCTGCCAATCTGGATGCCTTTTATTTCTTTGTGTTGTCTGATTGCCATGGCTAGGACTTCCAGTACTATGTTGAATAGAAGTGGAGAGAGTGGGCACCCTTGTCTTGTTCCCGATCTTAAAGGAAAAGCTTTCAGCTTCTCGCTGTTAAGTATAATGTTGGCTGTAGGTTTGTCATATATAGCCTTTATTATGTTGAGGTACTTGCCCTCTATACCCATTTTGTTGAGAGTTTTTATCATGAATGGATGTTGAATTTTGTCAAATGCTTTTTTGGCATCTATGGAGATGATCATGTGGTTTTTGTCCTTCTTTTTGTTGATGTGGTGGATGATGTTGTTGGATTTTATAATGTTGTACCATCCTTGCATCCCTGGAATAAATCCTACTTGATCATCATGGATGATCCTTTTGATATACTTTTGAATTCAGTTTGCTAATATTTTGTTGAGTATTTTTGCATCTATGTTCATCAGGGATATTGGTCTGTAGTTTTCTTTTTTTGTGGTGTCTTTGCCTGGTTTTGGTATTAGAGTGATGCTGGCCTCATAGAATGAGTTTGGAAGTATTCCCTCTTCTTCTACTCCTTGGAAAACTTTAAGGATGATGGGTATTAGGTCTTCACTAAATGTTTGATAAAATTCAGCAGTGAAGCCATCTGTTCCACGGGTTTTGTTCTTAGGTAGGTTTTTGATTACCAGTTCCATTTCACTGCTGGTAATTGGTCTGTTGAGATTTTTCTGTTTCTTTCTGGGTCAGCCTTGGAAGGTTGTATTTTTCTAGAAAGTTGTCCATTTCTTCTAGGTTATCCAGTTTGTTAGCATATAATTTTTCATAGTATTCTCTAATCGTTCTTTGTATTTCTGTGCTTTCTGTAGTGAGTTTTCCTTTCTCTTTTCTGATTCTGTTTATGTGAGTAGACTCTCATTTTTTCTTGATAAGTCTGGCTAGGGGTTTATCTATTTTGTTTATTTTCTCGAAGAACCAGCTCTTGCTTTCGTTGATCCTTTCTATTGTTTTATTCTTCTCGATTTTATTTATTTCTGCTCTAATCTTTATTATGTCCCTCCTTCTACTGCCTTTGGGTCTCATTTGTTCTTCTTTTTCTAGTTTCGTTAATTGTGAGTTTAGACTGCTCATATGGGAATGTTCTTCTTTCCTGGGGTAGGCCTGTATTGCAATATACTTTCCTCTTAGCACGGCCTTCGCTGCGTCCCACAGATTTTGCAGTGTTGAATTATTGTTGTCATTTGTCTCCATATATTGCTTAATCTCTGTTTTTATTTGGTCATTGATCCATTAATTATTTAGGAGCACGTTATTAAGCCTCCATGTGTTTGTGGGATTTTTCATTTTCTTTGCGTAATTCATTTCTAGTTTCATTCCTTTGTGGTCTGAGAAGCTGGTTGGTACAATTTCAATCTTTTTTAATTTACCGAGGCTCTTTTTGTGCCCTAGTATATGATCTATTCTTGAAAATGTTCCATGTGCACTTGAGAAGAATGTGTATCCTGCTGCTTTGGGGTGTAGAGTTCTGTAGATGTCTGTTAGGTCCATCTGTTCTAATGTGTTGTTCAGTGCCTCTGCTTACTTATTTTCTGTCTGGTTGATCTGTCCTTCAGAGTGAGTGGTGTGTTGAATGAATGCATTGCATTCTATTTCCCCCTTTAATTCTGTAAGTATTTGTTTCACATATGTAGGTGATCCTGTGTTGGGTGCATAGATATTTATAATGGTTATATCTTCTTGTTGGATTGACCCTTTTATCATTATGTAATGTCTTTCTTTGTCTCTTGTGACTTTTTGTTTTGAAGTCTATTTTGTCTGATATAAGTACTGCAACTCCTGCTTTGTTCTCCCTATTAGTTGCATGAAATGTCTTTCTCCATTCCTTCACTTTTAGTCTGTGTATGTCTTTGGGTTTAAAGTGAGTCTCTTGAGGGCAGCATATAGATGGGTCTTGTTTTTTTATCCATTCAGTGACTCTATGTCTTTTGATTGGTGCATTCAGCCCACTTACATTTAGGGTAATTATGGATAGGTATGTACTTATTGGCATTGTAGGCTTCAGATTCATGGTTACCAAAGGTTCAAGGTTAACTTGCCTACTTTCTAAGAGTCTAACAACTCACTTAATATCCTATTACAAACACAATCCAAAGGTTCTTTGTTTGTTTGTTTATTTGTTTCCCTCCTCCTTTTTCTTCCTCCTCCATTCTTTTTATATTAGGTATCATATTCTGTACTGCTTGTCTATCCCTCGATTGACTTTGGGTATAGTTAATTTGATTTTGCATTTTCTTAGTAATTAGCTGTTCTATTTTCTTTACTGTGGTTTTATTACCTCTGGTGACAGCTATTAAACCATAGGAACACTTCCACCGATAGCAGTCCCTCCAAAATACACTGTAGAGATGGTTTGTGGGAGTAAATTCTCTCAGCTTTTGCTTATCTTGGAATTGTTTAATCCCTCCTTCAAATTTAAATGATAATCTTGCCAGATAAAGTAATCTTGGTTCAAGGCCCTTCTGCTTCATTGCATTAAATACATCATACCACTCACTTCTGGCCTGTAAGGTTTCTGCTGAGAAGTCTGATGATAGCCTGATGGGTTTTCCTTTGTATGTGATCTTATTTCTCTCTCTGGCTGCTTTTAATAGTCTGTCCTTATCCTTGATCTTTGCCATTTTAATTACTATATATGTCTTGATGTTGTCTTCCTTGGGCCCCTTGTGTTGGGAGATCTGTGCACCTCCATGGTCTGAGAGACTATCTCCTTTCCCAAATTGTGGAAGTTTTGAGCAATCACCTCCTCAAAGACATTTTCTATCCCTTTTTCCTCTCTCTTCTTCTCCTGGTACCCCTATAATGCGACTATTGTTCCATTTGGATTGGTTACACAGTTCTCTCAGTATTCTTTCATTCTTAGAGATCCTTTTTTCCCTCTGTGCCTCAGCTTCTTTGTATTCCTCTTCTCTAGTTTCTATTTCTTTTATTGTCTCCTCCACCGTATCCAATCTGCTTTTAATACCGTCCATTGTGTTCTTCAATGATTGGATCCCCGACCAGAATTCATTCCTGAGTTCTTGAATATCTTTCCATACCTCCATGAGCATGTTAATGATTTTTATTTTGAACTCCCTTTCAGGGAAAGTCATGAGGTCCATATCATTTAAATCCTTCTCAGGAGTTGTATTCATAATTTTACTCTGGACCAGGTTCCTTTGGCGTTTCCTATTTGTGTATGGCGCCCTCTAGTGCCCAGAAGCTCTACTCTCTGGAGCTGCTCAGCCCCTGAAGCAATGTCAGGGAATGTAGGGGAGTAGTATTGGTGCCTCGGGGGAGGAAAGAGCTATTTCCTGGTTCCTGGCTGCTATGCCTGTCTCCACTGCCTGAACCAGCGGGCCGAACACACAGGTATAAGCCTCTGTGCTTTGCGTTTTTAGTTGCGGTAGACATATCTTCCCTCTGGCTGCCCTAACGCCAGGGTAGGGTTTCCCTGTTTGCAAGCCCGGTGGGGCTGGCCAGGGAGCTGGAGCACCTGAAGATTGTGAAAGCTCCCAATCTGCTGGGCAGAGTGCACCCGAACAATTTGTCTATGTGTCCTTTCTCCTGAGCAGTAAGCTCTGTGCAATCCTTGCCCCTTTATCAGCCCTCTTGCTAAGGGCTTCTTTGTTAGGAAGTCTCTCAGACTGCCCAGCTTTCTTTTGTCCCAGAGCAGCTGGATATGTATCCCTGCTTTCCACAAGCAGCTGGAATCTTCTCTCCAGGAATTCTGCCTGTCTTAGCTTTCCAACCCCCTAATTATGAGAGTATCATGCAAGCACCATGAAATGTAGGTTTGTGCTCCCAGAACAGATCTCCAGATTTAGATATTCAGCAGTCCCACATCTCCACTCCCTCCCTGCTCCGTTCCTCTTTCTACTGATGGTGAGCTGGGGTGGGGGAAGGGCTTGGATCCCACAGGACCACAGCTTTAGTATGTTACCCTTTTCCGTGACAGCTGCTCTTGTCTCCAGGTGTATGCAGTTTGTTGCCATCCTCTTTCCTGTTGCTCTTTCAAGAGTAGTTGTATTAGTTATATTTTCATATTATATACGGTTTTAGGAGGAAACCTCTGTCTCACCTCTCATGCCGCCATCTTTGGACCTAGAGGGTATTGTGCTAAGTAAAATAAGCCAGGTGGAGAAAGACAAATACCATATGACTTTACCTATCATATGGTAATCTAAGAACAAAACAAAACAGAATGAACAAAACAGCTGTAGACTCATTGGCACTGAGAAGTGACTGGTGGTTACTATAAGGGAAGGGTTAGGGTAGGTGGTAGGAAGGATGAGGGGGATGAAGGGGCATGAAAATTCTCAAATATTATATGAGTTGGTCAAGGGGGTGGTAGTACAGCCAATGATTCTGTAAATCTTTCTATGTTGATAGATACTAACTGTACAAGTGAGGTGAGGATTTAATAATATGGGTAACTGCTGAACCACTGTGTTGTAATATACTTGAAATCAATATGAGATTGTATATCAATGATACTTCAATTAAAAAATGCATATAAGAAAGGGTGGGGGGTCAGGGACCAAAAATGACAGTGCAGGTACCCAGAACCAGGTAGGGGCCTCACTGTTACCACCTGTAGGGAGTGGTATAAAACAGTGACCAAAACCTGCATGGAGAAGGTCAACCTCAGAGAAGCAGGAGCTGTCACTTGAGGACACAGCAGTCTGAGGTGACCTTTTGGGAAGGAGGCAGGGATACCATGACCCTGTGATCTCCTACCAGTGCTCCCCATTACGCAAACCCTGGGGGTGTTGGGGAGACGGCGGCACACTGATGATCCCATGCAGGTCAGCCTCAAAGGCAGAAGGAGTCTAGCAGACCCAGACAGGACAAGGACTAAGACTAGGCAGAGCCAGGTCTGAACACTGTGCTCAATGACTAATGCTCCTGGTTCTTTGGAATACTTATTCATTCAACAAACATTTCCTTTCCACGCTGTGAAAAGCACCATGTGAGTTGCCGAAGATTCCAGGGTAGTAGCGTCTCCCACAAATGGTGCATCAGGCTCTGGGCTGGGGCTTCACGTGGGAACTCCTCAGCAGTCCTGTGAGGTGGTGGCATTATATTCTTCTGATAGGCAGCCTGTCCTAAGGGAAGATGGGCTGGTGCAGGGTCACCGCTGGGAAGTAATGTGACTGAGATTCAGTCACACATCTGACCCCGTGCCCCCATTCTGCGTGTGTCACTCCTCAAAGCAGCCCCTACCCACAAGGAAGTCTAAATGGGGAGAAAACAGGTCTTAGTGTTGAGGAATCTCCTTCCACTTTAAAGGCAGGAAGAGATGGATATCAGAGTCCTGTGAGGCCAGGACAGTTTATTTCCCACCAGGGTGTGAGGTGTTGGGGCCATGCCGAGCGGGGCTGTGCACCGCACAGCGTGCTCAGAAGCAGGGAGTAAGGCCCGGAATGAGTGGGGAGCTGGACGAGCCCTTGGGCCTGGGCTGAGAATGGAGTTCCTTAGGCAGAGCTGTGGTGGTGTTTATCGCGGGCCGAGGCTCTGCACTTTCACATAATGATGTGCAGTCCAGCTTCCATAATTGGTTCCTGCTCTGGACAGCTGGCACAGAAGGGTCCTGCTGGTGCTCAGGGCCAGGGAGGTGATTCAGGCAGCTTGCCATCACAGCCTGCCTGTGGTTCTGGGTGTGGCCCCTGAGTGAGCAGCACGGATGTCACCTTGGAACTTGTTTAAAGGCCAAGTCACGGGGCTACCCCAGACCTACAGAGCAGCAAATCTGAGCCTGGGGCCCAGGAACCTAATCCCCTGGCCCTCAGGGGGATTCTGGGCCACTGGGGCATCTCCCATTCATAACAGAGGCAGGGGGTGCCCAGGGGTCCTGGAGAATAAAGAATTCTAAGATGTGGCCAGTGCGGGCAGGGAGGGGATGGGGACGATTCCCCATGGGAAGGGGAACAGCGCATGACAGCTCTGAAAACAGGTCAGTGTGTTGGTGCAGGGAGCAATGTGAGGACGTGCTAAGACTTGAGACAAGGGCATGGGTCAGTCAGCTCCTGTCAAACTTTGGGGGAGACTGAAGAGCAGGGATGGGGCAGTGGGCCCAGAGGATACGCCTGAGACCTAGAAGGTAGAGTCCTTGGCACTTGGTTCACACCACTTGCCAGGCTATCACCTTTTTCTTCTTGCTCATCCATTTCATGCTTCTGGTAAGAAGCCCTGCTGTGCAGTAGGTACTGGAAAGAGGTTGGGGGTGTGGGGGTGAGTCTTTCCCTGGAGTGGAGGCTAAAACAAAGTCCCTGTTGCTGCACCCTGGTCACACCAGTTGGCTGGAAAGGCTCATGAAGACGATGTGGCGGCAAGACTCAAGGAGGAGGCAGCGAGGCTTTGCGGGCCAGGGAGCTGCTGTCCTGTGTGATAAGGATGTGGGGTGGGCACACAGCGTGCTCAGTGAGCAGACAGCAGGACCTGTGGGGGTCTGGGGGGTGGGCCCGGGAGGAGGGCGGGCCGGGGAGCAGGAATGGTTGAGTCCTGGAGGGCTAGGCATCCTTCAGCATTTTACAGGTCCAATATGTAATCCTCACCCAAACCCCATGACCCTGAGACAGAAAGAACATGCTAACACGTTTGGATTGTATCTTGAGGGCAGTGGGCAGTCTTTGGAGTGTTTTAAGGCAGAAGAGGCCTTGGCATCATTCTCTGAGCCTCTGATGCGCCATCCTGGCCCATGGGAGACTTGCCCGTGGAGCTAATTAAAGTCCAGGCTCAGGCCCCTCTCCGAGAGGTGGCAGGGCCTGGGGCTGGGATCTGGGAGGGACTAGCTGTCTGGCTGCCATGAAAAGCCAGAGGGCCCGAATTCAGATTTAGCAAAGGGTTTTAATGAGTTGACTTTAACAGTGGCATTTGTTTTCCTTTCAGGAATGTCCAGATCGCCGGTGAGTATCCTTTTTTCTTCCCTGAGTAGCTTCATTTTGTAATCTTTGGTCAGTTTCGCTCCTAAATGTTCACAGCTGTGCTTCACTCACTTAAGAAATCTGTATCCTGCATCTAACATCACCGAGGGGACAATCCTGAGTTTCTGTGTGAAATTTCTTCTCTTTCTGGAATGCTGTGCCTAGTCCTTCTCAGAGTAACAATAAAACTGGATGCTTTGTTTCATTGTTGTCTCTGTGTGGTATGTAAGGGAACAAACATTTTAAACTTCTAGAGTCCACCTCTCGATAGTCACTGACAAGTTAAGTACATGTCAGGCTGCTTTTTATGCCGTTAGCCCTCATTTGCAGATATGCCCCAGTGGGGAGTATATTTCAATCCCAGGCTTTCTGTTTGTCAGGGCTGCTTCGGGTATCCTCTGAGCATCTTCTTCATCGTGATCAATGAGTTCTGTGAAAGATTCTCCTACTATGGAATGAGAGGTAACTATTTTCGACACGCGTCTCCCTTGTCTGAAGAGTGTGCGTCACCACAGCCACCCCTGACTGTGTTTTCCCCTCCCCTCCACCTGCCCTCTGCGGAAAGCGATCCTGATTCTGTACTTCACACGCTTCATTGGGTGGGACGATAACTTGTCCACGGCCATCTACCACACATTTGTTGCTGTGTGCTACCTGACGCCAATTCTCGGAGCTCTGATCGCTGACTCCTGGCTGGGAAAGTTCAAGTGAGTAGCTTCAAATGTGTTGTTAACAAACAGGCCAAAAAAATAATCAATAAGCTTTGTGGTTGGGATGGTGGACTATGGGATCAAAGAACCAAAGAACTAAAACTCTGAGGAGAGGCTGCTAGGCCCTGTTTCTGCTCGTCAGCAAATCCCCGAGTCTAGCCCAGTGCCTGGCACCTAGTAGTGTGGACACAAGTAGCATTGGAAGGCTTTGTTTCTCCTCCAAACAAACAGGATAACATCTTTGTGTCCTCTCAAAATAGCAGCCGGGATACTGTCTATCATTAGTGATGAGTGAGGCATGCAGTTAAGGGTGGGGCGAAAAAAGAAGCCCCCTCATTTATGTCCTGGCCGCTGGAAGGCTCACACTGCTGGACGGGCAGACGGGCAGAGGACACGGGCACTCACCAGTTCTACAGAACAGTTCCAGGAGGGTCCTCCATAGGGGGTTGTCAGGAAGTTCCTAGGACTTAATGAGCCAGGAAGTGGAGGCGCTTCCAGACCAAAGGCATGCTATGGGCAGAAGCGGGAAAATTCACTGGCCATCACAGAATAATTCAATACAATACAAAAATGACCAATGGGCCACCGCCAGCCAAATGTTGTTGGCCGGCACAAGATAAGTGTCTCTCGCTGTTTAAAGATGTAAGCGCTAATTTCAGTATTTAGATAAAAAAGACATTGAGTCTTTCAAATGGCTAAAAGGTAAAGCAGCTCTTTCCCCTTCCCCTGGCCTCTCCAGCAGGCCGCCTGAGAGTGATTGGTTGTACTCAGTGAGACACAATGTGCTCGTGACTGGGCTCTGCAGTTCTGGGGCTGGGGCCTTTGGGCTTGGAGCAGGCCCGCTCCTGTTCACTTAACTTGGATTCTCTTGACCCCTCAACACAGAACAATCGTGTCGCTGTCCATTGTCTACACAATTGGCCAGGCAGTCACCGCAGTAAGCTCCATCCATGACCTCACAGACTTCGACCACAACGGAACCCCTGACAACCTCCCTGTGCACGTGTGAGTGGGTGAACCGGCTGCCCTGCCCCACGCTCCCACTGCATGCTTATTTGGAGCTCTAGTTTTTCATCTTTTTGCTTGAACTTCACCATAAATGTAAGAAGGCCTTTCTTCCCTCATCAACTCTTAACTAAGAGGAGGGCATTACAGTCTGTTGCTCTGCTGACAGTGACCGGGACTCTACTTGTACTCTAGGATTTTCTTTTCGTTGACACAAGTTACCTGTGTTTTACCTCCTGAATCAAAAAGAATCACTGAGAGAACTTACCAGCTCTCATTTTGTAGTTTTGTTTGTTTTATAGTAGGTCATCGAAATTTCAGGTTTTATAAGTATTTATTTTATAAGTGCTCCTTGAAGGCTCACTGCCTTGGGTCCGTCTCAGTGCGCGGCCTGTTTGCGTTCATCCGGGTCTTCCCTGGAGCGGATGTAACTCCCACACACCTTGGTCCTTAATTGTGCCAGACTTCCTCAAGACCCTACACCTTTGGTTTTCCATCTTCTACCACACTTGCACTTGTTTTTCAGTAATTCAGTGTCATAAATATCGTTCCGGCCCCGGGTTCTGAGTTCTTGATGGAAAGTGCTCTTGACAAATGCTCCTCCACAAGGTTAGTTTCCCTCCACTGCAGTCGGGCCCAGTGGACATATTATAAAAATGATTTTGTTTCTTGTTTTGTGCTTCAGTTCCTTAATCTCATTTAATCAACCCATTTTAGGGGTTGGGAAATTATAATGGGAATTCAAACTCGTACTTGCACTCCCTATGTTTCTGGCTAATCAGTCAGATGGCTGTGCGGACTGGGTGCCTTGATACAAACCCCTCCGTGTCCACAGGGAACAGTGCTGCTGGAAGGGAGTGGGTGTAGCAAAGCCAGCAGCTCAGACTTCTGGAGCAGAGTAGGGCTGGGGCAGTTCACCTTCTCCAGGCCTCTACTCGGCAGAATCAGTCAAGAACATGGGCCAGGCTATGTGGTCTTCACCTCCCTGCCTCCATGTCCTCATGTCTCATGGAACCCACCTCAGATCAGACTATTATGTCTTAATCCCAGTAGAGCAGCCGGATCCTGCCCTCCTGGCAGGTGTGAGTGCTTGAGAGAGCTCAGCCACCTGCTTCATCGCCTGTGGTTATATTAGGACATAGCCACAGTTCTCACAGGAGGGCCTGGTGTATAATATGCAATAGGCATGTTTTTTTGTCTTCTAAAATGCTCAGAGAAGCCACACTCAACACAAGTTGTTTTAAGAGGCAAATCAAAGAGTTACCTTGGCCAGTTAACCCAGGAAGGTGACCATGATTTTTTAAAGGTACAGTGTCTTCCTTGACTTTATCTGTTTCAGAAAATATTTTTTAGCATTTAAAAGCAACATTAGCAACCAAGAAGGTATGGAATAAACATGCATAAAACCTGAAATCTCTAGGACCTACTGTATATCTAACAAAACTACAAAATGAGAGTTAGTAAATTCTATGAGTGATTCTTTTCACTTCAGGAGGTGAAACACAGGTGTCTTGTGTCAACGAAAGGAAAATCCTAGAGTAGAAACTCCAGAAAAGAGTTATTAGAGTTTTATTTGAGCCCAGGTGTAGGACAGCTACCTGGGAAACTCAGCCCTTCTGAAGAAGAAAATTGCTCTGGAGAGGAGCGCTTTCTTGTAAGGATATGTACGCCCTCTCGCGAAGGATCTAAGTCATGATGTCCATAGCTACCTTCTACAGGTCAGTACGTACAGAAGTTGATGGAATAGCATATTTCTTTCTTCATTACCTAGGCCCAGGGTAGTTTCATGCACTATTCAGACATAAAGCAGATGCACAATGCTTGTCCTACTGACCATAAATTGGGTCTTTGTTTTAGATAACCCAAGTGTTAAGGCTGGCCACTTCTCAGAAGCAGCATTCTTAGCATTTCTTTTTGACATTTGGAAAATACAAAAGTAAATTAGAATAAAAAACCCTTAATACCTTGTATTGATATAAATAATCCCCTTATTATTATAAAAGATTATAATCTTTTGCTTTACTTCTTTCCAGCCTTCTGTACTTTGTAAACCAAAGTTAAAATCATACCACCTAACCTGATACCCTGCTTTGCAGTTAGATCTGTCTTCCAATGTCTGTTAATGACCATTATGAGCCCATTATGACTGTACCAGAGACAATGCTCATTTTACTTACCCATCCTTTTACTGAAAATGACAGGGCTACAGAAGACCTCCATGCATAAATCCTTGCCCAGTTTTCCAGCTATTGCTTTAAATTTTCTAGATAGTAATTATTAGATAATGGTATGAAGAGGTTTCATTCAACTGTCAAGACTGCATTCCTGTAAATTACTTTCTCCAGCAGGTCGAGACCCTTCCCTGTGTTTATCACTCTGATATGATGATTTATAATAAGAAATACACATTTGGTCTTTGTCTAAAACCCTTGGAATTTACCAAATGAGGAGAATGACAAAGGTGTCTCTTTTTAAATTAACGAGGTGACTTTCGGGTCCTTCCTAAGGATGGGGGCTGGTTGCTGGGAGAACCAGCCACGTGATTAGAGGCTTGGAACTTCAGTCCCACCCCCTCCCAGACCTCACCCTAACCTCCAGTTCTGGAGGATGAATCAATCACAAGTGGCCCATGTATGATGCCTGCATAGAAGTTCTTAAAGGACTGGGTTCAGAGAGCTTCCGGGCTGGTGAACACTTGGAGGTGCAGGGAGAGTGGTGGGCCCAGACAGGGCAGGGAAGCTCCTTGCCTTTTCCCCATGTTTTTCCCTGTGCATTTTTTCCATGTGACTCTTTCTGAGTTATATCCTTTTGTAATAAACTGGTAATGTAGTAAGTAAAATGTTTCCTGAGTTCTGTGAGCTGCTTTAGTGAATTAATTAAACCCAAGGAGGGGGCCGTGGCAACCTCTGATTTATAGCCAGTTGGTCAGAAGCATGGGTGACAACCTGGGTTTATGACTGTCATCTGAAGGGGGATGAGCTGGGGGGTGCACACCTGTAGGACTGAGTCCTTCATCTGTGGAATCTGATGCTATCTCCAGGTAGAAAATGTCAAAACCGAGTTGAATACAGGACACCCAGCTGGTGTTTGCAGGATTGCTTATTGTGGGGACCACCCTTCCCACACTGGAAATTGGGTCCAGAAACACAAAAAGAACCAAAAAGCGTCAGCTTCTTTGAGGGAAATGTGTGGGGAGAGAGGCTCCTGCTTTTCAGGATCTCACATTTCTGCAATCCCCGTCTTTCTTAGGGCGCTGTCCATGGTCGGTCTGGCCCTGATAGCTCTAGGCACTGGAGGAATAAAGCCCTGTGTGTCTGCATTTGGTGGAGACCAGTTTGAAGAGGGCCAGGTAAGAGCATGCACCTTAACAGAGGCTATGTCAGTGAATTATGAACACTCAGGAATCAAATTCCACTGCCACAAATTCTGTTCTCCTTTGATTCTTTTCACGTATACTTGGAAGTAGGATACCGAGCAAATCTAAGTTAGAGGTGAAGTCAGATGGTCAGCTACATGTGATCAATTGATCTGTAACCAAAGTCATCATACTGTGACTTTATCCTTTTTATTACAGGAAAAACAAAGAAACAGATTTTTTTCCATCTTTTATTTGTCCATTAATGCTGGAAGTTTGATTTCTACTATCATCACTCCCATGCTCAGAGGTAAAAATATCTGTCAGGGACTTCTGTTTTTCTTTAACTGTTGGGAAAAAGTCGGATGGGAAGGCTAAGTCCTTGTTTTGTCTCGCTGTTCTCCCCTTATACTTCTGCCGTCAGATGCATATTGGTACACATCGAAATCCAGAATATGAATATGAGCTGCTTTCAAGTTTTATCTCCTTTTCTAATCTTCTCTGAATCCCTTATCCCAATAACCACTGAAGAATCTAAATCATCCTTAGGATAGCAATCGATCTTTCTAAATTATTATTAATGCAAAGTCCTTATTCACGGGAAGAGCTAAGACAGAGGCTCTTGGGAAAACACGCCCAGGTGTGCTGTAACTGACCCATTTGCCTTTAGGCTTTGCTTCCCAGTAATGGGCAATGAGTTAGGAAGAATTTAGTGGGCCAGGTTTTGTTCTTCACTGTCCTACCATCTCAGATATTTCTAAAAGAACTGCTTTAAGAAAGACAACATCAAAAGAACTCAGATTTTTGTGCTTGCTGACACTGTTGAGAATTTGTGAATTTCCCATGTGGAAGGAAATATCTGGGGACAAAGGAGACCAAAACAAGAACATGGTATCTACCCCGAAAATCAGATAAAATTATGAAATAAAATATTTTGTGGTGATTTCTGTATTTCTGCATAGAGTGGGAGTTTGAAGATGACATGTAAGCCCCATTCCAACTTGTTTTTTATAAAAATTTAATAGCTTTTATTCTTGCATTGTGTTCCCTCACCTCCCCTCACACACACCCAACCTCCAGATTCTACTAGAAGAATATGTTCTATGCATGCTTGAATAAGAGAATGCCTTAAAGGATAATTTTTTTAAATTAAGGCATCATTGATATATAATCTTATGAAGGTTTTGCATGAGCAACATTGTGGTTTCAACATTCACCCATATTATCAAGTCCCACACACACACACCCCACTGCAGTCACTGTCCATCAGCATAGTAAGATGCTACAGAGTCATTACTTGTCTTCTCCGTGCTGTACTGCCTTCCCTGTGACCTACCTATATTGTGAGTGCTAATTATAGTGCCTCTTAATCCCCTTCTGCCTCCCTCCTCTCCCACCCTCCCCTGCCCCACCCCCACCCCTCCCCTTTGGTAACCGCTAGTCCCTTCTTGGAGTCTGTGAGTCTGCTGCTGTTTTGTTCCTTCAGTTTTGCTTTGTTGTTATACTCCACATGAGGGAAATCACTTGGTACTTGTCTTTCTCTGCCTGGCTTATTTCACTGAGCATAATACCCTCTAGCTCCATCCATGTTGTTGCAAATGGTAGGATTTGTGGTTTTTTATGGCTGAATAATATTCTATTGTTTATATGTACCATTGGTACATCTTTTTTATCCATTCATCTGCTGATGGACACTTAGGTTGCTTCCATATCTTGGCCATTGTAAGTAGTGCTATGATAAACATAGCGGTGCGTGTGTCTTGAATCAGAGATCTTGTTTTCTTTGGGTAAATTTAAAAGAGTAATTTTTTAAAGGTAAAGCATGACTCTCATACAAATATAAAATGAGCATGTGACAAAGATTTTGTATAACTTATTAATTAATGAGGGGACTGGAAAGCTGCTATAATCAGTTCAAATAAGGATTTGACTAACAAAGATTTATATTTTTTACACGAGGAAAAATTATTTTGCATTGCCATGAACTGCAAAAATTTGCATGACTATTGGTTTTCTACTAGTTAACTTATTTATGTACAGAATTTTGAAATAGCTAGTCAAGACAGAGTCAAAACTCCTTTAGGATCAGATTATTCTTAGAAGCTCCATCATTCTATTGAAAGATTTCCAGTAATCTCTGTTGCCCCTTCCAAAGTCTCCTTTTTTTCCTCACCAATCCTAGGATTTCAGAGCTAAAAGAGTTCCTTAGGGGTTGGCAAAGTATGGTATCGACCAAATCCAGAAATCTGGACAAGACCATCCATTTATGTACTGTCTGTGGCTGTTTTCACACTACAAAGGCAAGATTGAGTCATTGGGACAGAGACTGAATGGTCTGCAAAGCCTAAAATATTTACTGTATGGCTCTTCACAGAGAAACTTGTTGACCCCTGCCCTGGGTCATCTAATTTTTTTCTAGTTGGCATGAATTCAGAAATATGTAATCTTGATTTCCCTGGGTACTTTTGATTTTATTTACTAAGTCCCACTATCTTCAAGTTGTTGTATCCCGGTCATTTTTCTGGCCCCCACCAAGAAAATCCATAGACATAAGGGTCCCACTGGCTCGTATCAGACATCTATATGGGGCTAAGATTAGAACCTGTCTCCATCTCCTGCTCTTTCTACTTACTACAAAATGGTGTTGCTCTGCTGGACATGGCATCAATAACACAAATGGATAAATCTAAAACATTAAGTGAAAACAATATGTAAAAACCAGTTAGAGATTTTTCTTAATGTGAAATATCTGAGCATTACCAATGCCATAATGAATTTTAATCTTGTCATTTCTCCCTAGTTCAAGAATGTGGAATTCATAGTAAACAAGCTTGTTACCCACTGGCATTTGGGGTTCCTGCTGCACTCATGGCTGTAGCTCTGAGTAAGTAGAAATTGATTGAATCGATACAATCGTATGATCAGGTCAGTCCCTCACATTAATTATTGTGACCAATTTTTAAATGTTCATGTAACAAATCACAATAATGAGTACTATGAAGAATTGCTATCCCATTGTTAAACATGCTCTGAGAACTCAAAGAAAGTAGAGTTTACATATTGTTTCAGAGGGAACAGGACCAAAAAAGCATTGATAGGAGAAGGGATCAATTGAGCTGGACACTTGAAGGATTGGTACTCTTTAGGCAGAGTAAGATGACGGCAGAGTAAGATGACAGTGATAGAATAAGCTAGACTAGGTGAACCCATGGCTGAGAGTATTTGTTCTTATGAACACATGTTCACCTACAGCTTGCTTGAAGACATAGCATCCTGGGCCAATTGTTGTGTTAGTACTTCCAATGAGCACCTAGACTTCCATAATGTATCATCTTAAAATGTTTCTACTACTGGAATACCTTCCCTCTGGGAGGAATATATGTGATCACTAGATGCATTCATTTGCGTAGGAACTGTGAAGAATTTTCTACATGGAATTGTCTAGCTTGAAAGATGGTAGGTGTCTTTACTTTCTGGGACTGCTATAACATAATACCACACACAGAGTGGCTTACACAACAGAAATGTACTTAGTAGCTCATAGTTCTAGAAGCTGAGCATCCAAGATCACCATGTTGGGAGGGCCATGCTCCCTCTGAAGGCGCCAGGAAGGATCTCTAGGCCTCCCTCCTACCTCTGCTATTTCCCTGTGGCAGCCCAATGCCAGTCTGCCCATGGCCTTCCCACTGTGTGCACATCTGTGTCCAGATTTTCCCTTTTATAACAGTGCCAGTCATACGGGAGTAGGGCCCACCTTAATGACCTCATCTTAACTTAACCATCGGCGAAGACTGAATTTCCTAATAACGTCACAGTCTGAAGTATGGGGAATGAGGCTTCAGCATCTTCCAGGGGGACACAGTTCAACCGATAGCAGTAGTGCAAGGAGGGAACAGCCCGGTAATCATCTCGAGCCTTCATGGCCTCCCACTCAAATGAGGTGATGTCGCTCTCCCTGATTTGTATTTTCCATTCTTAATAGTATCGAGTATGCCTTTTTAAACCTCTTTTGTTATGTGGTAGCAATTTAACTTTATCCTTACACTTACTGGGAAAGCTCAGTATTCTCCCTTTTTTATGTGTCCATTTTCTTCCGTAATTGTTTAAATACTGCCATCCTCCCCTAATAGGCTCATATATGCCTTCTCCTCCCTGATTCTGGGTAAGAGCTGGAGAGGATTTCAAAAACTGTTGTAGCCCGATACTGTATTAAGTTGGCATTTAGGTAAATTATCATTTCATCCATATGAGTCATTCTTACATCGAATATTATGCTTGTTCTTATGGAATAATTGAGAAGAGAGCAAATCCTATGCATCCACACCATCTCTCGAAGTTTCAATCTGCAACAATCTCATGCTTGAATTAGGCTTCAGTTAATCAAGGGCTTAAAGGTTAAAATAGTACTTGGCAAAAAAAATGTATACTCAGTCTATAGGGTATCTCTGCCCTCCTTATGTGCACTGAGGCAGATTGGCCTTGGGTGAGAGAACAAGTTAACCTTCCTTTTCTTCAACTGTAAAGACCACCTGTAATACAGGTGTACTTGGAGCTACTCTTGAGAGTCGGCACCTGTCAAAATCTTAGGCCCTCTTAAATTAAGGAAAACAAGTAGAATTCAATCAATCCATCAGTTCTTTTAAATTACTGAATTGTGGTGTTGGATAATCAGAAATCCTAGTATAGGGATTGTGTTTTCAGAGTCTCCTGCAGAAATGCTCTTTTCTAAGTTATTTTCATGATATGGCTCTCTTAAAAAAGCCCATGGAGGAGTTGCCTCATTGTAAAAAATGGTTTAACTTTTGTAAAACTGTAGCTGCAGATGCAAATACTGTTTCTATACCATGACCACAGAATTCATTCTGCCACATATGATTAAATAAAAGTTTCAACAGATTATTAGTTCCTGTTTTTTTCCTAAAGATTATAAAGAAACTCTCTCTTGCTTTTGCAACCAGAAATTAAAGCTGTGGTTTTTGGTCTGTATAGACTAATACACTAGTCTGTGTCATGTGAAAGCACTCAGTCCCTCTAGCTGGTCTAAGAATCAAATTGACAAAAAAATAGATTAATAGGAGAAAAAAAAACAAAGTTTAATTATATATATATGGGGAATCCACAGACATAGATTCCAAAGACAATCAGGTATGCTGATATATATATATAAGTCATCCTGAACCAAGGAGAAGGGGGCAGGGGTCTGGGACATCAAAGGAAAAGGGAAACAATTCACAGGAATATGAAAGAATAAATGTTTGATAAACAAATGTTTGTTGTCAGGCCACACAGAAACAATGGGACATAGAAATTTTACAGACTTAGCCGCATTCCTCCGTCCAGCACACCTAGGTCACATTATAAGGTAGTTATCTGTGGAGATAGCTCTCTACCTAGAGCAGTTCCTCCATTTAAATCCTTTTTATGCAGTTGGTTGGGGAAGAAGGGGATGTCTTCAAAGTATTTTTCTGAGTCTTTTGGGCCTTGATTGGCTTTGGACCTGATCTAGTCAACACGCCAAAATGGTACATCTTGAGGTGACCTGCCCTTGACCCTTCCACAAGGTTATGATGCAAATGGAAGTACAACTTCTAGGTCATAGATAGTTCTGTCAAACACCTTGTTAATACATCTTCTTTTGCCCTATTTAGTTGTATTTGTCATTGGAAGTGGAATGTACAAGAAGTTCCAGCCCCAGGGTAACATCATGGCCAAAGTTGTCAAGTGCATTGGTGTAAGTATTTCAGGAGTCCTCTCTCAGCGACATTTAGGCCCCAGGACCCTTCTACCTCCTTTAAATTAGAATTCAATGAAGGGTTGACTTCCCTTTAAGTATTTCATTAGTGTTCTTAACTATTTTGATAAACTGAAGTTTCTTATAACACTCACCAAATGGAAAAGGATACAAACAGAACTCATAAAGGGAGGAATAGAAACAACTCTTGAACTCGTAAACTAAGGTCAGTGGGAAACAAAAAGTGAATCAAAGTGAGTCTTCACCTGTCAAATTGGTGAACCATGTCTGATGTTTGTCAGGCAGCAGTGAACAAAAGTGTTGAGGCATTGTTTGGTGCTGTATATAATAAGTCAGAACTGTGGAAGTGTCAATGTAGGGAAAATGGAAGTTCCAGTGGCCAGGATTCTCACCTGGCCTTAATCTACTTGGCCACTGCACACAGTGATGTAATTGGCCTACTGCGTGGGCACATTCTTACACTGTGTTGGCAGTGAACCTTGATAAGCTGTGTTGCTATATAAAGAGCTCTGCCTAGTGCTCTGTGTGGCTGGTGGAGATGTAATGCAGACTTGCTGGATGTGGATGAGATTCTAGCGCTCAACCTGCCACCGTGAATAAAGCTTGGTATAAGATCTTCTACCCACAATGTTCTGTTTTCATTATCTGGTCTCACCAAACCCAAAGTAAACTTGTCTGGAGCTGGAAACCTCTGGTGTGACAGTCAATAATCCTACTTGGGGAGTTAAGGCCAAGAAAATAACTTTTCAACATGAACACAGACTCACATGTGAAGATTTTCAATGTAATATTTATAACAGCAAAAATTTAAGTCTACCAAGTTGCTGAAGAATAGTACTTAACTTACTTAATAGTACTTAAGCTCTATGCCATGTCATGCAGCCATCAGAAGTCTTGTTTACAAACAGTTTGGTGACAGGAGCATGCAGAATATGGTGTTTCCATGTGCATCTACATGGGGTATGTACATACAGGCACGTTTTAAGTCTGGAAATAAATACTGAATGCAGGAATCTAAATAATGGAATCAACTTTTCCCCCTATATACTCTCCATTTTTTTAGTGAACATGTACATTGTATATTTGGGGGAAAGTGTGTGACTTATTTATTTAAAAATATATATGTGTGGATAATCTTTTGGATGAAAGGCAGCTTTAAGATAATGTTACTTTCCCTTTGCCTGGCTTTATGGCATCGAATTCTGAGTGTGTACCTGATGAAATCAGTGTGTCCTTTCACAGTCCAAAAGATGCACTTTTCTTGCAGCTTCGCTGAGTACCTCCTGCACTTCCCTCTGAGGTTAGGCGGATTCTCACCAACATGTGTTTTCCAAACTAAGAGAGATTCTTAGCAATTATCTCTCCAAGTCCTTCCCTAACAAGTAATTGACAGCTTAGTTCAAACTCCAAAAGCACGACTTCTGTGGCCCTTTGAACCTCTCTCCCTGCCAGAGGAGATGCTACCCAATTCATGAATCACTTAATAAAGTCAATTAGATCTTCAAATTTACTTGGTTGAATTTTACTTTTAAACGGCATGAAAAAATAATGTAAAAAGTCTCATTAATTTTTTTAATAGTGATCACCTATTAAGATCATATTTTGGGTTTATTGAGTTAAACAACATGGTTAAAATGAATTTCAACTGTTTCCCTTTTACTTTGGAATATGGCTACCAGAAAACGGATTGCAGATTTGTCACATGATCTATTTCTACTGACCCCTCCTCTCTAGAGCATCTGGAGAGTATAGTGGTCACAGTGTGACTTTGTTTACCCACCTCAACCACTCGTAGTTAGAAAGAGATTAGAAATAAATGCATGCCATGCCTTTTAGCATCATCATCATACCAGTATATACAATTCTATATTTTGCTGCTTCTGTTTTTTCTTTGTTCTCAGTTTCCCATGAAGGGGAGCTTAATTGAAATGTGTTTCTCTGATAAAGTATTGGTTCTGTCTTGAAATTTGATTTTTCTTCCTTCAGTTTGCCATCAAAAATAGGTTCAGGCATCGGAGTAAGGCATTTCCCAAGAGGGACCACTGGCTGGACTGGGCTAAAGAGAGATATGATGTGAGTGATCATCATGGCTGCAGAGGGCCCTGGCCAGCTTCCTCTAGAAAGTGAATTCCACAGTCGTGATTCATATTATTGAGGGTACATGAGCAAATTTACCAGTTGTATCCTTGTGGACTTAATTGGCATCTTAAACAAAACTATAGGAGATTGTTTTTTAATTAGTGAGAACTTGATAAACAAGGTGTACAATTTATCTGGAAACAATATTATCTTTTCATAGTTTGTTATTTGATGAAATCTTCCATTAAATACATGTCATTGTGATCACATAACAAGTTTGAATATAGAAGAGTTCATTGGTGGTGGCGGGATGTACATTTGGTGGCACTTATACTGAAATTCTAGTAATTACCTCCTAAACAGATGTTTTCACTTACATTTTAAATAGCTTGGGAATTTGGGGTTTTCTAAAGAAACCTGTGGTAGGGTTCTTTGGAACAATTCATCACCTCCCAGCTTTCTCTAGATGCAAATATGTCTACAATGATACTGACCCCAGCAGATAGCTGTGAGTAACAGAAGCGGTGGCTGATTTGTCCCTCCCCCATTCCAACTACAGGAGCGGCTTATCTCTCAAATTAAGATGGTTACCAAGGTGATGTTCCTGTATATTCCACTCCCAATGTTCTGGGCCTTGTTTGATCAGCAGGTAACGTGAAACTATGTTTCTATACATCTTCATTTAGCAAACATTCTTTGGGCTCCACCATGTACCAAGCCATACTTAGTATTTAGCTCCTAAAAATGCTCTCTTTCAATTCTTTTTTTATATTTCATTTCATTTGTTTGATAATTTTTAGATCACCTTGGTTTCTTTTTTAAAAACCAACTCTAGATAGTTCTATCCACATTTTGTTGCAAAGTAATGACGAAAAGTGGGGGTGATTAAGCAAAGGAGGCTTGGGATCAAAGCATTTAGGACCTTCGACAGTCAAAACTAAGAATAAAGAGTTAGTTCTACTCATACAGCATGATAAAAGGATAGAATGCATAGACTATTTAAGCTGAGAGGGGCTTGATATTTTCCACTCTAAAATGGAATGCTTCAGCTACAAGTACCATCCGGGGATGTGAAATGACTCAAATGAAGTCATTCTTATCAGAGCAGGGAGCTGGAACCCAGATCACAGCCATGTCACTCCGCTCTTTCCCCCACAGCTATAGTACGTGTGCCTAAGAGTTTTTCAAAACTGGGTCAGACAATCAATGCATGATATTCAGAAGCCAAAGCAATAAGCCATTGTTTCTTTTAGAAACTGGAGTTGAAATTTTTTACAAACACACATAGTTTTATTGTGCAGGAAGGATTATTATAAGGGTAAACCATCTCTTGGACAATATTTGAGCATACATGTTAATCTCCTTATTTGTAAGTATAGGATTTAAACAAACATCTAAGCACAGGGAGACAGTTTTGCATATGGGATAGGAACTGGTTGTTGGAGTCAGGCTTGCACTAGAAATACATTCATCCCCTTTTAGCTCTTGGATTTGGAGAAAGTCCTTAACCCTTCTGGAAAAGTAATAACCCATGGCCCAGTTGTGAGGCTCAAATTAGAATGTGTATGTGAGGCAATCAGTGACTGGCATATATTAACTCAAACAGTGGCATATTTCTTGACTTTCTATGATGTCCTCCTCATAGAGTTGACAGATTTATGTTGAAGCATTTACATGGTCAGTCGCCTATAGAAACAATCACATATACCTATACAGTCCTGAGTCATCTATGATTATAAAATAGATTGAATGTAACTAGGCTTCCCAGGTTTAAATTCCATTTTAGGACAGCCTAGACTGTCAAATATGGCTCCTAACAATAAAGCTCTGCTTGAAACTATGTTGCAGCAAATAGAGAATGTCTACAGAGTGCACAACTGCTGTCACCTTGCAAGTGATGTCATGCTTCCCAGCAAGGGTGAAAAACGCATGTTTGTGTTTCCCAAGAATAGCTTTATCTCAGAGTAGTACTTTGCAGATTCTTCACGAGGGGTTGGAGGTAGTGTTGGGTCAATCTGTTCAGCAGAAATATGAGTTGTTTGTTTGGTTTTACCCCAGTATTACAACAGAGCTGGGAGATGAACTCGATGTTGAAAAAAATATTTAATCCCCTAACATTTCAGACCTCATTCCTTACTTGAAAAAGGCTGACGATTGACTTGTAAAATGTTTAAAATCCACATTCCCACATAATGCAGTAAACATATTCATTTTTAAGGGCTCCAGATGGACACTGCAAGCAACAGCTATGAATGGGAAAATAGTAAGTTTGGGACGTCAGCTATTTTACTTCCCCAGTGGCTATTCCTTTTAGTCCCATTGGGCTTTCTCTCCTTCCCTTTCAGGACATCCCTAGCCCCCCATTGACCAATCATGGGAACTTACCGATAGACTTTTCCCCCTCTTTTTAGGGACTTATGGACCTTCAGCCAGATCAGATGCAGGTAAGAAAGTGTTTCAGTTACTTTCTGAGTCAAGAGTCTTTGAGATCCCTAACAGTAACAGTTCCTCCCACCCCGTTTCATCTGCAGACTGTGAATGCTATCCTGATTGTGATCATGGTTCCCATTGTGGATGCCGTGGTGTACCCTCTGATTGCAAAGTGTGGCTTCAATTTCACGTAAGCGTCTGCCAGTTGGGGCGAGGCCCCATCAGTCCTAGGTTTTTGCAGATAGAATGCCCACCCTCAGCCTCCAGTACCTCAGTGGAAAGAATGCCTGTCTCCCCTCCCACAGCACCACCTAGGGGACGGGGTTTTTAAAGAAATATACTTGAAGTAGATGTCTGTATGCTGATGTTTCTGGAAATTTGCCTTTCAAAAAAAATGCTAAAAAATGCTAAAAATTCGAAAAAATAAATGGTTGCCTGAAAAGCCTCTAGTTAAGGCCCTCATATTGGTGGTAGAAATGGTACTTATAATCCAAATGATCGCCTGAACTACTGTTTCTAGAAGTTAAATGTAAAAATGCAAATGAGAAGCTGTATTCCATTTATCTCCTAAGTCTTGGTCATGAGTAAGAGAGAAAGACTTTCCATCCAAATGTTTTCTAGAAGTTAGTTTTGTTGAGGGGGGGTTTCCTTAGGGAGCTGATTATTAGCTTGCTTGTCTGAAGCTGGTTGAGAGCCACTCTCCTGCTTGCCCTGGCAGCTCCCTGAAGAGGATGACAGTCGGCATGTTCCTGGCTTCCATGGCGTTTGTGGTGGCTGCAATCGTGCAGGTGGAAATTGATGTGAGTCACCCTCTGATTCTCCAGTGACCTTTCCTTGCAGGTCAGGTAGAGCGCTCAGAAGTCTTCTTTCTCCAGGACTGAGAGGATGAGGGGAGGCCAGGATCTTTGCTGACAGGCTAAGTCCTGGAGCTATAAACAGCATGCCGCAGGGGCAGAATGGTCCCTCCGGTCAACATGTGCTGCGACTTCTCACTGCAAAGGACACAGCAGGAATAGGATCAGATGGGTGTGCTCAGTTAGGGGACACTCAGTGGCCATCACACAAGGAGCTCCCGTTTATACAGGTTCTGTAATGGGAGAGGAAGTTTATGAGCTTGTTTCTTTGCAATCTGAGATCCAGGAGATCTAGTTCAAAGAAGTTGATCACTCACAAACAAGCAGCACTTCAAAAAGTGGAAATGGTCTGACGAGAAGATGCCTTTTGGTTTGTAACGCTTCAAATGATTGGTAGTTCCCAAGCCAACCCACACATCTCCTGGACCCACAAGGGGCCTCTCCTTGACTCCTAATGCTAGTGGTCTGAGATGGGGTCCTAGAAACAGGGCATAATGTAGTATGCAAGACAGGTAAAAACGCTGTCTCTGCCTCTCTCCTCCTCCTTCCCCCTCCCTGCCTCTCTCTCTCTCTCTCTCTCTCCCTCTCTCTCCCTCTCCATCTCTCGATCTCTTCCCCTCCTTTCCCTCCATCTCTGTCTCTCTTCCTCTGTGTTTGTCTCTCTTCCCCACCCTTTCACCCCTTCCTCCCTCCTTTAAAATTTTTCTTTAAAATTTTTTAATTGTGGTAAAATGTACATAACATAAAATTAACATCTTAACCATTTCCGAGAGTATTGTTCAGTAATGTTAAATACATTCCCATTGTTGTGCAATGAATCTCCAGAATGCTTTCATCTTGCAAAACTGAAACCCTGTCCCCATCAAACAACCCCCATTAACCGCCCGCCAGCCCCTGGCGGCCACCCTCCTACTCTGTCTCTATGGGTTTGTCTGCTCTTGGTCCCGCATGTAAGTGGAGTCATACAGTATCTGTCTTTTTGTGACTGGTTTATTTCACTTAGTCTAATGTCCTCAAGGTTCATCCATGTTGTTGCATGTGTCAGAATTTCCTTCCCTTTTAAGGCTAAATAATATTCCATTGAATGGATGTACCACACGTGTCTACGTGTTTACCCATTACTGGATATTTGGGCTTCTCCACCTCTTGACTATTGTGAATAATGCTGCTATGAGCATGGGTGTACTCACTTTTCCTGAGCGTAGCTAGCTTTGTGGAAAATGAATTGTGGGGCTAAAATAAACATGGACTTCTTCGTGACACTGGGGTTTGAGAGAGGACATTGTGGGGAAAAAGTAGAAATCCTGGGCAAAGGTGTGTGTGTGGAGGGGGTGGGGGGACATAATGCATTTGTGAGAGGATGTTTGGAGCACCCTGTCCAGGGCTGAGGTCTAGGCTTCCAGGGTGACAGGAGGATGTGGGAGTCCTGGGAGAGCAGGTCTCAGGAGCACAAGACAAACACTCATTCAGGCTGTGGTTACTGTGACTCCCTCAGCTATCAGGATCCCTAACCTGGCACCTTATGACCTGGAGGTGGCGGGTGGCACCAAGAGCAGCCTCTCTCTGATCACTTCCATGTCCTGGGCAACATCATTTTCTCTGGGTGGTGCAGGGAGCCTCGCGGGGGGTGCCCGGCCCGCCTCAGCCAGCGCAGTGGGCCATGGCCAGGTGAAAAGTGACTGCCGGGCAACAGAGAAGATTCTCTCCAGTGTGCACTGACGCCATCACTGCCAGTTTTCCTTCCTTTTGCTCAGAAAACTCTTCCAGTCTTCCCCAAAGGAAATGAAGTCCAAGTTAAAGTGTTGAATATAGGAAATAGTAGCACGAATATATATTTTCCTGGAGAGATGGTGACACTTGGACAGATGTCTCAAGTAAGTGGGAGGAAATACAACTTCCTTTTTTATCTTCTGCCCTGAGTTATAATAGGATTTAGAGAACCTGATCTTCTTGATCCTTATATGATCCCCAGGACAGCCCAGAAGTGAAATGTCTTGGTACCTTGATCTCCTTTTGGCTTCACTCTAGACCATGTGCCTCAAACTTTAACACGCACATGAATTACCTGAGGAGCTGGTAAAATGCAGATTCTTGGTTAGTAGGTCTGAAATGCTGCATTCTTAATGAGCTCTCTCGTGTCAAGTTTCTGTTGCTGGTTCACAGAACCACGCTCTAAGCAAGGCTCTAGCTCAGTGGTTTTCTTCCGGGGCTGTTTTGGCCCCTCGGTGGACGTTTGGCAATCAGTCCCTGGAGGCATTTTTTGTGGTCACAGCAGGAAATGTGCTCTTGGGGCCTCATGTGGGAGCCAGGGGTCCTGACTCATGCCCTCACAGCTAAAATCATCTGGCCTCAGGTGTCAACAGTGCCAGTCGGAAAACCCTAATCTGGATGGTCATTGGCCTGAAGAAGAGGTTCTCAGCCTCGAACCCATATTGGAATCACCCAGAGAGCTTTGAAAATTCTGATACCTGGGTCCCAGTCCTGGGGAGGTTGATTTAACTGGTCTCATTCCTGGTCGACCGCAGTTGAGAACCACTCCTTTAGATCTTGCCAAACTAATAATCTTGAAGAAAAAAGAAAGTTTGACTCCTGACGCTTGGGGCAGCCCAGTATTTTACCAGGGCTTTGCTTTTTCCCCTGATGGTATTCTCTGCCCAGGAGTAGAAATGATTTCCGAAGCATGTATCTTCATAAAATGAAATAAAAGCAAAATGCTGGCTGAAAAGCATAATTCTCATGGTAATACTAAACGACTTCAGACAGAGTCCATAAGGGAGGGAGGGCTGCAACGCACCAATGCCAAACCTCGCAAGGCATTTTTTGATACCTATGGACGTGAACCTGGGGATGTCAAGTAGTCTGCCATGACAATATTCGGTTACCTGGAGCAGAACGAGACACTGTGGTATTAACTGTTTTCCCCCCTTTCCCCCATTATAGACTGATAAGTTTATGACTTTTGATATAGACAAACTGACAAGTATAAATATTTCTTCTCCGGGATCACCAGTCACTCTAGTCACTCATAATTTTGAGGCGGGCCATCGCCATACCCTTTTCGTGTGGGCTCCCAACCGTTACTGGGTGGTAAGTAGCTGGACACCTACAGGTGACCCTTTACTGTTTGTGATACTGGAGACAGAGCCTCTGAGCAGGATGCCTTTGTTTTGCCCCTGTGTAGTAGTATATCAGACGCTCTTCAATTTCTTCCTCCCTCAAGGATGCAAGTCATTTGACTTCTAATAAAAGTTTGGTGAACTGGAAAGGTTATTAATTAAAATTTTTAAAAAGAAGAATTTCTGGGCATGGCATGGTGTGTGTGTGTGTGTACACAAGTCACACAGTATGTATGTACATTCTTAGAGACTTTTTGAGATAAAATTGTAAATATATCTTTAATTGTATGAATTAAAAATTCTGTACTAAGTAACTGAAAAATTAGAGCAGTCTCTGAAAAACGAGTGAGTATATTGGGCAAAAGCAATAAAAATGCATATAAAATATTTCACAACAAATGAAAGTATCTAGTTATGCTATTCAGCATATAAAGGAGCTATGAAGTATAGCTGAACTAAATGAAGGAGTTGTGGGTATTCTTTAAGGTGAATTTAAGTGAGCTTCTATAAAATTGTGAGAGCGAATGAAGACTTCTTGGTCATGTGTTTAATAGGGAGCTGTTGGGTGGCCTGTTATAAAGTCTTAGAGAGCAGTGTCCTGCGGAACCTCTGGAAAGCAAGCATCAAAACTGTAGGACCTAATGTTAACTTCAAGGAAACCCAGGGCTGAAGGGTGGAGCCCTGCAGGTGTAATCATTATGCCTTGAGCTCCTAGGATAAGTGTCAGCATCTTTCTCCTTCTCAAAGTCTGAAAGGATAATTGAAACTTACTTTAATGCATTAGATTTGAAAATATTTTCTTTCTCAGGTGAAGGATGGCCTGAACCAGAAGCCAGAAAAAGGAGAAAATGGAATCAGGTATGTGTATTTCTTTAAAACTTAAAATGTATCAGCTCCTTATGGAAGGAATACATACCCTTAGTAAAACACAACTTTAATAAGGCTGTAAAATGAGAGTGCAGGGTTTATCCCAAGAATGTAAAGCTGGTTCAGTATCCAAAATAATCATTCATGCCGCCCAGGGCCCATAGCCCCCTCGGTGCTCTTTATCCGACAGCTGCCTGAGGAGCCCGGCACACCCTGTGGCACCCGGCCTGGTCTGTCCTTCCAGGTCACCGCCCGCTGTCATCGCACCGTGACCACTCAGCAGAGAGGCCCCCAGGGCCCTGGGTGGCGGGGCTTCCTTCTTTTGCGGGGCAAGGACTTCGAGCAACCTCTCACTATTTCCTGGGTCACTCCCAGAATCAGGGCTGCGGTAGCTAATTTCAGTACTAGAGATGTAGTCACAGCCATTGATGGGGATAATACCAGCAATGTGACACACTTGACAGCTCAGAACAAAAGCAAGTTCTGCATAGACAACGTGACTCTCCCAGCAGCCTCATCTGAACATAAAGTCTGGTAGTCTGGTGACAGAGGAAGGGAAACATCATCCATGCAAGATGAATTTGGCTTCTAAGCCACACGGGCCTGCACATGGGAAGCGCCCGCAACTGGACTGCCATGCCCTTTACTGCCTGACCCGCCACTGGCTCTGCTCCCAGGGTCATCCCAAACCAGCAGGCCTCTGTTCCTCAGCAAACATCTCCAGCTGCATCACCCTGGAGTCAAAGGCGGCAGCCGGTGGGCAGGAGACAAATGGCAGAGCCGTAGACCATCCTCAGCCTACAAGTGGATTCGTCATTGACAAGGAATCTGAAGTTTACAAGATGCTTGAGGAGAGAAAGGAATTAAGCCCCCAAAACAGTCCACTTCATTCCTGGCTCTGTGGGAAACCTTGGAGTCTGAGGAGAAAGGGGATCCCAGCAAGCCCTTGAGATTCAGAAGTGTTAAGGCGCCAGTCACAAAAGGGGCTGTGATTGGGAATGCCTGGGAGTTGCCCGTGTGTGACCCATGAGGCGCTGACACTGGCGGCGTGTTTGGGAATCTGCAGGACCGTCACTGCCACCCTGAGGTTATGTGTGCACCAGCTGTGACCTGAAACAGAAGGGCCATATCTTCGTGAAGGATCAAATCTGTGAAAAGCACACCCGGGGACAGGTCACACCACCCAAGGGCTATGATGTGGTCACTGTGTTTCTCAAGTGAACCGGCAGATCTGCCTCTGTTGCCACTTGCTCTCTGGATATTCTGCCCCTGTCCTCTCCTGAAAGTTCTTGCCAACTTTGGTTTCATCCCTGCTCATTAAATGTGCCCCCTGCCTTTGCTGACTGACTTACACTGGCTGTGTGGTGCCACTTTTACACTAACAGAATATTGGTTATTGTCCCCTCACCAGTGTCACTGTGTCTCCTCTTTACCTCAGTTCATCTCTGCTGCACATGGACCTCAGCCACATTTGAACGAAACTGAATTTAATGTATCTCATGCTGATTTCATTTTTACTCAATAAATCTATAGACTCAAAAAAAATCAATCAGTATAATCCATCATCTTAACAAACTAGGGAGGAAAATCCATATCATCATATCAATTGATACAGAAAAAGCATTTGATAAAATTCAGCATCCATTCATGATCAAAATGCTCAACAAACCAGTAATTGAAGGGAACCTCTTTACTCTGAAAAAGGACATCTGAAAACACCTGAGCTACTATTTAGTTAATGGTGAAAATCTTAATGCTCACCCCCTAAGATCAGGAACAAGATATGATCATGCAATCACTCTGCTTCTAGTCAACATCCTTCTGGATATCAGTGCAATGAGGCAAGAAAAAGAAGTTAAAATCCAGATTGGAAAGGAAATGAAAACATGTGTCCACACAAAAATTTGTGCATAAATGTTCATAGCAGCATTATTCACAATAAACAAAAGGTGAAAAGAACATACTCATCAACTGATAAGTAAAATGAGGTATCTCCATAAAATGGAATATTATACAGCCATAAAAATGAATGAAGTATTGACACATGCTATATGTAACATGGATATGCCTTAAAACATTATGCTAAGTGAAAGAAGCCAGTCACAAAGATCCCATACTTGGGATGGAAGAGAGCTGGGTTGTCATGATGGCTGCATAACCTCGTGGATATGCTAAAACTCTGAATCGTTCTTTTAAATGGATGAGTTCTGTGGTGTAAGAAGGAATGAATCCCTCTGCCCCTCGATTGGTCTTTAAGGAGCAGGTCCCATCTTATCATTTTCTCAACTCGTTCCTACTCTCCATACCTCACCCCCTTGATCGCTTTGTAGCTTTACATCCTGGTGCTTCTAAGAGGCTTGAGCTGACCTGAAGCCTGAATGGGACTCTAGGATTATGCCCGATCAGAACTATTAGTGCACAATAGATCTAGATGTCTGCTCTCCTCACCCTTCTAAACACTCGGAGTGTGCTTGCTACTTCTGTTCTACCATTTTCCGTGTTTGTGCAGGAAAACACATCTGATATGTGTGATGGTGCATTTTTTTCAGATTATTTTCATTCTTACTATTATCTTTCACTTGCCCTGAGACATTGTCAGGCAGATAATAGTACTCTAGTGTGAGGGTGGATTTTATTCATAATCTTATGGCTTGTATAAAGCCAGGACCCAGGCCCAAGGGTGTACTCTCTAATCTCATACTGTACTACCTGTCTTTTGAATGGTTCATCTTAATCTTTGATAAAAGTAACTTTTGCAGTTTGAAGCAAAATTGATTCTATCTACTAGGTTCCTATGGACCCACATCAAGTTTGGTTTTGTATATTACTCACCTGTCAAACTACTCCATGCCTAATGCCTAAGGACTTCAGGCCCTGAGTTTAATCCACAGACATATTCTCCCCGTACCCAGCATTTAACTAACCAAGATTAATTCTTGCCACAAAGCTAATAAACTTGGCCACATATTTTAAGGATGTAGAGGTTAAATTGTTCTTTATAGTACATGGGTATACATTGTTACTACTTCCCAGTCTCTAAACTGGACCATCTACTATAAGACTTCACTCACCTGTCTGGCAGGAAAAAGCACCTAGTCTTAGCTTAGGCAGCACCTGCTTCTCTCTGGGGTGGTACACGGGTGTCAGGGTCTCCTACAGCCTAACAATTAAGGAAAAGATCTCTAATCATCTGTCCATGCAAAGACTGGAAGCTTTGGGACCTTGCACCAAGTCCTACTGGGTGTTCCAGTTCCTGCTATATGCCAGTGGGGTGCAGGTCACTGTCACTCCATGAACCTGCAGACAGTTCCTACTTCTGAGGGGAACTCCCCCAAACTGTGTCTGATTGCTGGACTGGCCCATTTCCTCCTCTCCACTCCTTGGAGCCCCTCCCTGCCTCAGGTCCTAGAGGTAAAGGAAATAAATGGCCTTCTATCCCAACCCCCCAAAAGAGGGCCAGGTGGAGGCTATCTTTTAGGTCCTGGGAAACTTCTGCTTTTGGTCCTCCACCACTTTACTTATAAGGCTTCTGGAGCAAGGAACACAAAGACACAGCTACCTTCTTGAAGGGAAAGGGGTGGGCACATATTTCAATCTGTATTTCATATCCCAAAATATCATTGAAACAGTTCTTAGTTACGAAGTATCTGGAACAGCTCCTGGCACACACATGCTTTAAGTAAGTCCCTCTAGGTGTGTTCTCATCAGTGGATGAGCAAGGACAAACCCAGGATTGCTTGCCTTCTGACTTTATGCTCTAGAAATCATCTGTAAACATCTTAAATTCCTTCCAAAAGAGAGCATAGCCCAACTTCAGTTGCACATACTGTGATCTAAAGCAAAATTTTCCATAGTCCATTCACAAGACAGATGGTTTTCTGTTTCAGATTTGTAAATATTTTTGATGAGAGCTTCAACATCACAATGGATGAGAAGGCTTATATAAATGTCACCAGTCACAGTGCCAGCGAATACCAGTTTTTTCCTTTTGGAGAGTAAGTACTTACACTGGACACTTTCTGCTCCAAAGTTCAAGGACTTTGAGTCTTTTTCTTTAAACAATCCATTGAAGCTTTTAACACCAAGAATACTAACCTATATTATTCTCTCTTTTTACAGAAAAAACTTCACAATAAGTGCAACACAACAGATTTCAAATTCATGTAAAAATAATTTCAAAACTTCCAACCTTGAATTTGGCAGTGCATATACCTACGTAATCAGAAGGCAGGTCAGTAACTCATTCTGTCCCATCAGAAGCTCTACTCAAACTCTATTGATAGGAGCCCTCACAAATGCTTGGGACGTAGTGTGATTTAACTAGAGGGCTATTAGGACCTGTACTTTAAAGGGGCTTAGCATCAATTCAGTTCACCACTAATTCTTAAACTTATCATGGACGGTCAGAATAAAATTAAACAAATTGACTTATTCTGACTAAAAGTTCATGTTGACCAGTAGCTGGTGCTTCCTCATGGACTATTCATGGGGACTATGGGAAATTTTAGGTCAAAGAGATGGCAGTGGGTTTAAGCAAACCTGACCTCTACTGTCATATTTAAGAGAAAAACACTAGTGAACCTATTTTCAAATCCCATCAAGGCAACGCTGTAAAAATACAGTGTTGCTTATTTACCTTCAAAATGTGTATTTACTTGGTGAATTGTATGATGTACTCCTGGAAGCCCAAACTCTGTTTGCTTTTTTGACCAATTTTTAATCCAGAAGCAGACTCAATTCTAATTTCTTCCCACTTTTGTCTTATCTGTTTAGGTTGATGGGTGCCCTGAATTGATCATGTTTGAAGATATTCCACCCAACACAATTAACATGGCTCTGCAAATTCCACAGTATTTTCTCCTCACCTGTGGCGAAGTGGTATTCTCTATCACGGGACTGGAGTTCTCATATTCTCAGGTTTATTGTTCATTGTTTTTACCACCCATCCCTTACACCCTTATCTTCTAAAAGTGCTGCTAAGACTTAATTTATGTCTTGGGCAGCCACATATTTACAGTTTTTTTAAAGTCTAGAAAGCATTATGTATACTTCACCAAACAAGGTTTTTGAGATCACCAAGTCTTGCTTTACTGAATATTACTCTCTTCAGCCTCCTCAGTGCATGTATCATATGCACTGAATTCCCACAGTCTTTTTTTACTAGAGACTTAGAGTCCTAAGTAGGAAAAACTATACTAGTGCCTATTACCAGGGTCACGATAGTAGATTCTACATTCCGAAACAACCAAATGTATCAACTATTCGTAACAGTGTTCATTTGTAGGTCTGGGTCCTCATTATCTTTAATGTTCACATGAGGTTTCTTTGTAGCTCTGAGTAAACACACTGATTGAGAACTAGCTTTTAAAAGTTTAAAAGCATTATTGGTTTTATGCATATGAGACTGACGAGAAAATTTTGCCAACACCTGAATTAGAGCTTAGTTTCTGAACTATGTTATCACAATACAGTTAAGTTGCTGTATGCCCACCATGTCTCGTGCCTTCAAGTTTTGCAGTAAAGATTGTAAATATAAACTGGATAATCCCCTTCTGCAGTGACCTTCCAGTCCAATAGAGGAGATGATTGTAACACAGGTGACAGAAGTTAAAGAGAGGTTTCAGGGACACGGCAGGGTAGTTCACACAAGAGCAAGCCTATAGCCCAGAGAGCAGCCTCCGTTTGGGTAGAAGAAAATTAGGGATGGCTTTGCTTGGAGACCTCTCTGTAGACATAGAATTAGTTCCTCTGTCAATGTGTCCATTTAACTAGGATGACAACTTTGCAAGTAGGCGGAGAATGAAAAACAAGGGGTTCTTGTATGTTTGTACGACAGGAGTGCTTGGGGTGTCTCGTTGTCCAAATGACGCTCCTCCTTCCATTCAAACCAGCCTGACTTGCAGGCTGCCTTGCGCTGTGCTCTGTGGGTGAGATCCAGCCTGGACTCCCCTTTCCGTGGTTTCCTCAGGCTCCTTCGAACATGAAGTCGGTGCTGCAGGCAGGGTGGCTGCTGACGGTGGCTGTGGGCAACATCATCGTGCTCATCGTGGCGGGAGCAGGCCGGTTCAGTGAACAGGTACTGGGCGACACACAAGAGTTTGGGCCTCTGTCTCACCCACCGATGGTCACCATGGGACCCTCCCTAGCCATCTATCCGTATACACGGCCGTCTTGGCTAATGGCTGAATAAAACTGCCAGGCCAGCCACATAGGGCCCTTGTCAGATAGTCTTGTGGCCAAGTGTGTGCTGAGTCTTCTTGTTTCTACTTGGTATTACACAGTCGGAAATTGACAACCAAAATAACCAGGCTAGGTTAGCATACCTACACCCTAATGCACTTTACTATCAAAAGAAAAATCTTCCCTAGCTTCGATGAAAGCAGCTTAATGGCCCCAAGCCAGCTTTTATCCCCAGAGTTTCATAATAACCAAAGTTAAAGCCATTCTAAAGGTTGTTATACTTTTTCCAGCTAAAATAAACCGAGGACTTTTCTGACTCTGAAACCCTCTCCTTCGGCACTTTAGCATCTCTACCTCATAAGGGAGGCGTCCCTCCCCCCACCAGGTCCCATCAGGGCCTGTGCTAATGCTGGGTGCCCATGACCTCAAGATATTGCCAAGGGATAGCACGGAGGCCTTACTTTTGAACAGCTGACCATAGTCGCTGTCCCTCAAGGGTACTGCTTGGTGTCCTTTTGATCCCATCCTTCAGGGGACCAGCCATGTCCCTTAAGACTTGGGTGTTTTCAGAAATTTTCTCACATCTTCCCAAGGTCTTGAATTTCTGCACTCTAGTGCTGTTAGAAAAATGTTATCTTTACACTCAGGCATTCAAGTAAAGCTGGCCTTTGTGGATCTGCGGCAGTAGCCTTCCACTTCTCCATGACATTGTAATTCCAAAGCACAGACATAGCCAGAAAGCGTACACACAAAATGTACATTACTATAACCTGGGCTGTTGTTTCTTTCTTGCTGCAACTCCAATTCCTTCCAAGTGGGCCGAGTACATTCTGTTTGCGGCTTTGCTCCTGGTTGTCTGCGTAATATTTGCCGTCATGGCTCAATTCTATACGTACATCAACCCGGCAGAGATCGAAGCTCAGTTTGATAATGATGAGAAGAAAAAGAGCCCAGAAGCATTGGATCCTGTTTCACAGACACAGATGTGAATGTCGAGAAGCATGTGGGGAGCGGATGGGCCCAGAGCATGGCTGGTTTTCTGCCCTGTGTGGGTGGCAGGACAGTCTGTCGGCTGCACCCTCGTGGGGAAACTTTTAAATTGTGACCCAAGAAAGCAATTTTCTAAGCAGCCAGCGATGGACCTCACACTCCGGAAGAAGCCTTCTTTTTTTTTTTAAAAGAAGTCTTATTTAAAGCACACACACACTTTTTCAACACTGCGTCCTTACCCTGTGTTTAATTCCCTTCCTAACACACAAATGAAGTTATTTTGGACTAACTTAATTTTTTGAAAGGGTGGAAAAGTTCTATATTTGCATCCTAACACTCTGTGAAAACAATGTTAAATGGAGGCAGGAAGCAATGTGAAAAGTGAAGTTTTAGGCTTCAGAATGGTATGTAATAAGCTCCAGCAAGTATTAACTGAGAACTTTAACTTTTGTTTATTGTTTTGTTTTTCCAGTCCCCACCTCTTTTAAATTATGTGTGACTCAAAAGACCACTCAGGTAAAGGCCAGTAATGATTTCTGGAGTTTCAATTATGTGAAATAAATTCCTGTTCTTAAAAGTAAGTGTCCGTGTGCTCTGGGGTAGCATAAGAATCCTTAACATGGTTCTTGATGATAAAAGCTGGGCAGGCTCTTTAAAATTTCACTGGAAGTTGATAAAAGAATGAGCAAAAGCAGTGCCCACCCACATACACTGAGTTCCAGGACCACGAAATATCAAGGCTGGTTTCTTTTTGGGCCTATTTTTCCCAGGGCTATATGTATACATGTCTCTTTTATTACTAGGAGCTTTCTATGTGCATATTTGTGTGCCATCTCCAAGTGTTTTTCTCACTATGCGTGAGCACTTTTCTGCTTGCATAAAAATTCTTCCAAAGCATTGTAAACACTTCATAGCTAATTCATCCTTTAGATATTTATCATTTAACCATTCCCAGGTGTCAGACTCAGAAAAATTCTACTTTGGCACTCCTAAAAAAACAAGGAGCAGCTCTCAGACACACTCGTGCACAGCTCCGGAAGCTGGAGCTGCTCCTGGGTCAGGAAGACATTGGGCCACTAAGATGCTTCATGCGCCAGCTTGTTGTTGCACTGTGAAGACTGAATGAAGGGGGAACCCACGTCCAGGGCGAGGAGGACACTGTGATGAGCAAACCTTGCTGAAGGCCTTCTCTACCCTCAGGATCAAGTCCTCCTTCCTTTTTTTTATTGAAATAGACTTGATATATAGTATTACATGGAAGTCATTGTTCCATAATTGAGGCCCGTGAGGCTGTGTCTCCTCTGGACACATCTCCTTTCTCTCCACTCACTGTGATCCAACCAACACTGACTTTCTTTGAGTTCCTCTATGCTCTCTGTCGTGTTGCAAACCACTCAGGCTGATGTTACTGTCCAGCTTTCCCTAAACTGAAAGCTCTCTGTGTGTCCTGTTCTCTGTCCATTCTCCAGAGCATGGTAGGCCTCTTAGATTAAATAAACATTTGAAATCTCTGGGGCTAACAGGAGTGAGATGGAAGAGGCAGAGAACCAAACATTCAACAATGATTTGAATGAACCCAGTGAACAAACTCTGGAGTGAAAGCCCAGCCATATGGGGCCACTGGTTTGCCTCTCCAACCATGATGATGGTTATGATCTTCGTTGGCCTTTAAAGGATAAGAGGAGAGCACAGGTGGAAGTGGGTGCACATTGCTCTTCAGGGTTGAATTTTCAGAACAATCCTCCCTCTAGCTATTACTGGACTACTTCTTCCAAACATAATCAAGACTGATGGTGCCGACATGGCTGTTCTAGATGCAGGATATTGGACAACAGCAAATGTCATGGGGCAGGGTGGCAGAGGGGAACACACCAGGCCAAATCCACAACCTCTGGGCTTCTGCCCTTTCCTTGGACCCCATTTTATTGTGCTTTGCACCTTTTGATGACTTCCAGGCTGATTATTACCAAAATAGTACAATGACTTGAACACTGGCTGACTGTTAAAGTACAACTCAACACGGGTTGGGGAGAGGACCTGGAACAGAAATGCTTCCGTTGAAAATAGCAGGACTGCATTACTTACAGTTTCCCCCCATTATCCAAAAGGAGAGAATTCTGATGAAATGCTTTTGTGTGTGTGGTTTTTTAATTGAAATGTCATTGATATACAGTCTTATATGGGTTTCAAATATACAAAACAGTAGTTCAATGGTTACCCATATTATTAAATCCTCACCCCATGGTAACCACCAGTCACTTCTGAGTGTCTGTGAGTCTACTGATGTTTTGTTCATTCTGGTTTGCTTTGTTTTTATATTCCACAAATAAGTGAAATCATATGGTATTTGTCTTTCTCCTTCTGTCTATTTCACGGAGCATTATACCCTCTAGATACATCAGTGTTGTTGCAAATGGCAGGATTTCCTTTTTTTAATGGCTGAATAATATTCCATTGTGTATATGAACCACATCTGCTTTATCCATTCATTTCTTGCTGGACACTTAGGTAGCTTCCATATCTTGGTAAATCAGGGATTTTATTTTTGGGGGGTAAATTCCTAGAAGTAAAATGACTGGGTCAAATGGTATTTCTATATTTACTTATTTGAGGAACCTCCATACTGCGTCCCACAACAGTTGTACCAATTTACATTTCCAGCAGTGTAGGATGGTTCCCTTTTCTCCACACCCTCGCCAACACTTGTTATTTATTGTCTTTTGAATAATGGACATTTTAACTGGTGTGAATTGATCTCTCATTTTGGTTTTGATTTGCATTTCCCTGTTGACTAGTGATGTGGAGCATCTTTTCATGTGCCTATTGGCCATCTGTATTTCTTCTTTGGAGAAATATCTGTTCAGGTCCTCCACCCATTTTTTAACCAGGTTGTTTCAGGTTTTTTTGGTGTTGAGGCAAATGAGTTCTTTATATGTTTTGGATGTTAACCCATTATTGGATGAATCATTCATGAATATATTCTCCCATACTATATGTTGCCTTGTTCTTCTGCTGATGGTGTCCTTTGCTGTACAGAAGATTTTTAGTTTGATGCAGTCCCACTTGTTCATTTTTTATTTTGTTTCCCTTGCCCAAGGAGTTGAGTCCAGGAAAAAATTGCTCATACTTATGTTCAAGAGATATTTGCCTAAGTTTTCTTCTAAGAGTTTTACTGTTTCATGTCTTACATTCAGGTGTTTGTTCCATTTCAAGTTTAGTTTCATGTATGGAGTTACACAGTAATCCTGTTTCATTTTCTTACATGTGGCTGTCCAGTTTTTCCAACACCAGTTATTGAAGAGGCTGTTTTTTCCCCATTCATGGGTTTTTAATCATATATTAATTGACCATATATTCGTGAGTTATATCTGGGTTCTCTGTTCTATTCCACTGATCTATGGGTCTGCTCTTGTGCCAGTACAATACTGTTTTAATTACTGTGGCTTTGTAGTATAGCTTGAAGTCATGCAGCACAGTTCCCCAGCTTTGCTCTTCTTTCTCAGGATGGCTTTGGCTCTTCGGGTCTTTTGTGGTCCCATATGAACTTTAGAAGTATTTGTTCTAGTTCGTTTAAGAATGCTGTCAGTATTTTGATAAGGATTACAATGAATCTGTAGATTGCTTTAGGCAGGATGGCCATTTTGACAATATTAATTCTTATTATCCATGAGCACAGGATGTATTTCCATTTATTGGTGTCTTCTTTAATTTATTTCATGAGTGTCATAGTTTTCAGAGTATAGGTCTTTCACCTCCTTGTTATTCCCAGGTGCTTTATTCTTTTTGATGCAATTGTAAACAATATTATTTTCCTGATTTCTCTTTCTGCTAGTTCATTGTTAGTATATTGAAATGCAACAGATTTATGTGTATTAATTTTGTATCCTTCAACAAAGGATATTGTTGAATCCAGTTATTAGTTCTAATAGTTTTTTGGTGGAGTCTTTAGGGTTTTCTTTTTTTTAATTACAGTATTAACATGCAATCTTATGTTGGTTTCAGATGTACATCACAATGGTTCAGCAGTCCCCTTGATCAACTTATATTGTGACTGCAAACTATTGTGCCCTTTTATCATCCTCCCCCCGCCACCCACCCGAGCCCCTTCCCCTTGGTAACCACTAGTTACTTCTCAGTGTCCAGGAGTCTGATGCTGTTTTGTTCCTTCTGTTTTGCTTTGTTTCTATATTCCACAAGTAAGTGAAATCATATGGTATTTGTTTTTCTTTCATTTAGCATAATACCCTCTACATCCATCCATGTTGTTGCAAATGGCAGGATTTCTTTTCTTTTTATGGCTGAATAATATTCTATCATGTATATGTACCACATCTTATTTATTCATTCATCTTTTGATGGACACTTAGGTTGCTTCCATGTCTTGGCTATTGCAAGTAGTGTGGTGATAAATATAGGGGTGCATATATCTTTTCAAATCAGAGATTTTGTTTTCTTCAGGTAAATTCCTAGGGGTGGAATTACTGGGTCAAATGGTATTTCTATTTTTAGTTTTTGAGGAAACTCCGTACTGCTTTCCACAGCAGTTGTACCATTTTGCATTCCTACCAACAGTGTAGGAGGGTTCCTATTTCTCTGCATTCTTGCCACTATTTGTTGTTTATTATCTTTTGGATAGTGGCCATTCTAACTGGTGTGAGGTGATATCTCATTGTGGTTTTAATTTGTATTTCCCTGATGATCAGTGATGTGGAGCATCTTTTCATGTGCCTGTTGGCCATCTGAATTTCTCCTTTGGAGAAGTGTCTGTTCAGGTCCTCCATCTATTTTTTAATCAGGTTATTTGTTTTTGGGGTGTGGAGGCATATAAGTTCTTTATATATTTTGGTTTTTAACCCCTTATCAGATGAGTCATTTAGAAATATATTCTCCCATACTGTAGGATCCCTTTTTGTTCTAATGATGGTGTCCTTTGCTGTACAGAAGCTCTTCAGTTTGATATAGTCCCACTTGTTCATTTTTTATTTTGTTTTCCTTGCCCAAGGAGTTGTGTCCAAGAAAAAAAATTGCTTATACTTACATTCAAGAGATTTTTGCCTTTGTTTTCTTCTAAGAGTTTTATGGTTTCATGTCTTACATTCAGGTCTTTGATCCATTTGAGCTTACTTTTGTGTATGGAATTAGACAATAATCCAGTTTCATTCTCTTACATGTAGCTGTCCAGTTTTCCCAACACCAGTTATTGAAGAGACTGTCATTTCCCCATTGTATATCCATGGCTCCTTTATCATATATTAATTGACTGTATATGCATGGGTTTATATCTGGGTTTTATTCTGTTCCATTGATCTATGGGTCTGTTCTGGTGCCAGTACCAAAGTGTTTTGATTACTCTGGCTTTGTAGTAGAGCTTGAAGTCAGGGAGTGTAATTCCCCCTGCTTTATTCTTCCTTTTCAGGATTGCTTTGGCTGCTTAGGGTCTTTTGTGGTTCCATATGAATTTTAGAACTTTTTGTTCTAGTTCATTGAAGAATGCTGTTGGTATTTTGATAGGGTTTGTATTGAATCTCTAAGTTGCTTTAGGCAGGTTGGCCATTTTGGCAATATTAATTCTCCCTATGCATGAGCATGGGATAGATTTCCATTTATTGATGTCTTTAATTTTTCTCATGAATGTCTTATAGTTTTCAGAGTATGGGTCTTTCACCTCCTTGGTTAGTTTTTTTCCTAGGTATTATATTCTTTTTGATGCAATTGTAAATAGAATTATTTTCCTGACTTCTCTTTCTGCTAGTTCATTGTTAGTATATAGGAATGCAACAGATTTCTGTGTATTAATTTTGTATCCTGCACCTTTAATGAATTCAGTTATTCTAGTAGTTTTTTGGTGGATTCTTTAGGGTTTCTATGTATAATATCATGTCATCTACAGATAGTGACAGTTTTACTTCTTCCTTACTAATTTAAATGCCTTTTATCTCTTTGTGTTGTCTGATTACTATGGCTAGGACCTCCAGTATTGTATTGAATAAAAGTGCTGAGAGTGGACATCCTTGTCTTATTCCTGATCTTAAAGGAAAAGATTTTAGCTTTTCACCACTAAGTATGATGTTAGCCGTGGGTTTGTTGTCTATGGCCTTTACTTGGTTGAGGTACATACCCTCTATACCCATTTTGTTGAGAGTTTTTATCATGAATGAATGTTGAATTTTGTCAAATGCTTTTTTAGCATCTATTGAGATGATCATGTGGTTTTTATCCTTCTTTGTGTTAATGTGGTGTATCACATTGATTGATTTATGAATATTGTACTATCCTTGCATCCCTGGAATAAATCCCATTTGGTCGTGATGGATAAATTTTGAATATTTTGTTGAGGGTTTTTGCATCTATGTTCATCAGGGATACTGGTCTATAATGTGTTTTTTTTGTAGTGTCTTTGTCTGGTTTTGGTCTTAGAGTGATGCTGGCCTCAGAATGAGTTTGGAAGTATTCTCTCCTCTTCTACATTTTGGAACACTTTAAGACGGATGGATATTAGCTCTTCTTAAAATGTTTGGTAGAATTCAGCTGTGAAGCTGTCTTCTCCTGGAATTTATTTTTTGAGAGTTTTTTGATGACCAATTCAATCTTCTTACTGTTCAGATTTTGTTTCTTCCTGGATCAATCTGGGAAGGTTGTATATTTCTAGAAATTTGTCCATTTCTTCTAGGTTGTCCAAGTTATTGGTATGTAATTTTTCATAGCATTCTCTAATAAATGTTTTTATTTCTGTGGCATCCATTGTGACTATTCTTTTGTCAATTCCTATTTTATTTGGGTACTCTTTTTCTTGATAAGTCTGGCTAGTGGTTTGTCTTTTTCTTTATTTTCTTACAGAACCAGCTCTTGATTTCATTTTTTTTTCCTTTGGTGTTATTCTGCTTCACTTATTTCTGCTCTAATATTTATTATGTCCCTCCTTCTACTTACTTTGGGTTTCATTTTTTTCTTCTTTCTCTAGTTTCTTTAATTGTGAGTTTAGACTATTTATTTGGGACTGTTCTTGTTTCTTGAGGTAAGCCTGTATCTCTATGTACTTCCCTCTTAGAACCACTTTTGCAGCATCCCACAAATTTTGGACTGATGTACATTTGTTCTCATTTATCCCCCATGTATTGCTTGATTTCTGTTTTAATTAGTTCATTGATAACATTGATTATTTAGAAGCATGTTGTTTAACACTCATGTGTTTGTAGACTTTTTTGTTTTCTTTATGTAACTTATTTCTAGCTTCACCATTGTGGTCTGAGAAGTTGCTTGATACAATTTCAGTCTTTGAATTTATTAAGGCTCTTTTTGTGGCCTGGTATGTGATCTATTCTGGAGAATGTTCCATGTACACTTAAGAAAAATGTGTATCCTGCTGCTTTTGGGTGGAATGTTCTGTAGATATCTGTTAAGTCTATCTGATCTAATGTGTTATTCTGTTTCCTTATTTATTTTCTGTCTGGTTATCTGTCTATTGATGTGAGTGGTGTGTTAAAGTCTCCTAACAATGAAGGTGTTGCAATCTATTTCTATATTGGGTGCATAGATATTTATAATGGTTATATCCTCTTGTTGCATTGACCCCTTTATCCTTTTGTAATGTCCTTCTTTGTCCCTTACTACATTCTTTGTTTTGTCATTTATTTTGTCTGATATAAGTACTGCTACTTCTGCTTTTTTCTCCCTATTACCTGCATGAAATATCTTTTTTCATCACTTCACTTTTAGTCTGTGTATATCTTTGGGTCTGAAATGAGTCTCTTATAGGGAGCATATAGATGGGTCTTGTTTCTTTATCTATTCTGCCACTCTGTGTCTTTTGATTGGTGCATTCAGTCCATTTACATTTAAGGTAATTATTAATAGGTATGTACTTATTGCAATTTATTGTTTTCTTTTTTAATTGTGTTTTATACCTCCTCTCTCTTCCTTTTTCCCTCTTTTATGCTCTTTTCTTGTTATTTAATGGTTTTCTTCAGTGTTATGATTAGATTTCTCTCTTTTTAATTTTTTGTGTATCTATTATAGACTTTAAGTTTGGGTTACCATAGGTTCAAGGATAGCTTCCTGACTATATAACAGTCTGTATTAAGTTGATGACTGCTCTATTTCAAACACAATTTAAAAGTACTTATTTTTTTCTTCTCTTTCCTCTTCCACACTTTATGTTTAGATGTCATAATCTGCACTTTTTGTGTATCCCTTGCCTGATTTTGTGTATAGTTGGTTTTACTATTTTTGTTTTAATTTCATACTTGCTTAGTAATTGGTCTACTACCTTTAATGTGGGTTTGTTTTCACTGGTGGACACTATTTAGCCTTAAGAACATTTCCATCTACAGCAGTCTTTTTGACATATATTGTAATGCTGGTTTAGTGGTTATAAATTCCTTCAACCTTCATTAATCTGGGAAATGTTTAATCTCTCCTTCAAATTTGAATGATACTCTTGCTGGATAGAGGATTCTTGGTTGAAGGTTCTTCTGTTTCAATACATTAAATATTTCATGCCACTCTCTTCTGGCCTGTAGAGTCTGCTGAGAAGTCTGCTGATAGCCTGATGGGGTTTCCCTCAGAAGTAATCTTTTTTTTACTCTCTGGGTGCTTTCAGTACTCTCTTCTTATACTTAACTTTTGTCATTTTAATTATTATATGTCTTGGTGTTGTATTCTTGGGGTTCCTTTTGTTAGGGGCTCTCTAAGCTTCCATGACCTGGGTGTTTATTTTCTTCCACAGATTGGGGAAGTTTTTTCAGCAATTATTTCTTCAAAGAGACTTTCTACTCCTTTGTATCTCTCTTCTCCTTCTGTTATCCCTAATATTGTTTCATTTGGATTGGTCACACAGCTCTCTTATCATTCTTTCATTCCTAGAGATCCTTCTTTCTCTCTGTTCCTCAGCTTCATTGTGTTCCTTTTCTCTAATTTCCATTTTAGTGATTGTCTCCTCTACTTGTAGCGTTCATTATTTATTCTCTCTATTGTATATTTGATTTCAGTTACTGTCTTCTTCAACTCTGAGTGACTTTTTCAACTCTTCTCTTTACTGAAATCCTCCCTGAGATCTTCAATACTTTTTCACAGATCAGTGAGCATATTTATGACTATTACTTTGAAATCTTTATCAAGAAGTTTGGTGATCTCTGGTTCATTAAGCCCTCTTTCTGGTGTCTTATCCTGTAGTTTTGTTTGGAACAGGAACATACTCCTCTGCCTCCTCATTTTGTCAGGGTTTCCATGTTTCTTCCTTTGTATTAGATGGATTTGCTCTGTCCTGTGGTACCCAGAAGCTCAAGACTCTTTTCCTCCAGTGCCTGGTTCTCCTTAGCAGTGGAGTTCCAGTTGGTATTGGTGGGCAGCAGACAGGGCTGCCTTTCTGTCTGCCAGCAGTGGTCTCAGTCTGCTGAGGCTGGTGGTTTGCCTCAGCCACTCTTTGTGATCAGAGCAGTGACTTCTGCTGGGATCATTTTGGTCGGGGTGCCCTCTGCCTGCCCTGAAGCAATGGTGGGGCTGCTGGGTTAACAGGGTCAGTAGGGTGGTCTCGTGGCTCTTGGGCAGGCACACAGTGTGGAGAGTCGCACAGTGGCAGGACACAGGGCCACAGCTAGCTGTTTAGTGGTGAGACATGCAGGCAACCCCTGGTGGCGGCAAGGTGCATAGCACCAGGCTTGGCCACCCACAAGTATTATGGAGAGCTTTGAGCGGGTTCCTGCAGACCCCTCTTATTGGGTAGAGACTAGGATGAGAAAGCTGGGTAAGCATCCCTCTGCCTGCCAGGCTGCAAAGTCTGACACTGCTGGGCCAAGTGAGCTGGTGTGCCAGCAGTGCACAGGGAAGTGCTCAGGGCTGAGCCACCAGTGAGGGGGATGAAACATCTGGGGCTCCCAAGTGCCCAACCTGTTGGGCCAAGGGAAGGCTGTGGAGGGCCCTCTCTCCTACAGAGAGAACTCTTTCCAACCCTTGCCCCTCTGGCACCCCTCCCACTACCGGCAAATCTTTCAAACTACCACCTCTGCTTTGAGTCTCAGTGAGACTAGTGGAGTGTGCCTGTCCTCCACAAGCGGCTAGAATCTCAGCCTCCCAGAGGACTCCAACTGTCCCTGGTGTTCAGCCCCACTAATCACCAGAACCCAATGCAGTGTAGACTTGTCCTCCCAGAGCACCACTCCAGGGCCAGGTGTGCAGAGTTCCAGAGTGCCTATCCCCTCCCTGCTTAGTTCCTTTTCCTCCCACCTGTGGGATGGGGTGGGAAAGGGCTTGAGTCCCACTCAGTCGTGGCTCCACCACTACCCTTTTCTGTGTGGGCTTCTCTTCTTTACCAGGTGTAGGTGGTCTGCAGTCTTCAGGTCATTCTCAGAGTTAATTGTATTTGCTATAGTTGCTTCCTTGGTGTGTGGGGGGGAGATTTCCGCCTTGCCTTCCTACTCCACCATCTTTTCACACCCATGCTCCTGTGAAGTCTTTTGTAAGCTGAAAAGGCATAAAGTAAAGAAGCAATTACCATTAATTTATATGGAAAACTTTCAAGCACTCCCAGGCCTAAAAATCACTTCTCTAGGCTTTTCTGATACCTTAGGACACATCTTGCTCACGGATGCACAAAATTAGTAGAGATAAAGCACAGGTGCTCACAGACAGTTCAAAGCTCTGAGGTTTGATACTGACATGCTGAGTATGGTTCCCAGCAAAGTAGCCTGGCAGAGCCATTCTCCCTTCCTGGGACACTCATTGCCTCTCTAATAGCCCACTGCAAAACCAACACTGAACACTATTTTCACTTTTCACCTTTTTTCTTAAAAATAAAATCCTCTTCAGATTTATTTTAGTTACCAAAAACAGGCACTAACACAGGTCTTTTGTAAAAGTGAAGTAGCATAACGCAAACTTTTGAAAACCAGGTGATGCCTATACCTAATGATTTTGAGAAGTGCTTGTAATGTATGTATCAGTCTTTTTCATATTTGCCTATTATTTTGTTTCCATATTTCTTTATAATTTATTTTTTCATGTGGATGTTCTTCATTTCAGGGTACTAAACTACTGATTTTGCAATCTATTTTAGAATTTATAAAATTACTTTATTAAATGTATGCTGAAGTTTGATTTTTGGTGCCCATTTTCCATAGATTTTTTTCATACATTCTGGAATTTTTTGGCAGCCTCATTTTTTTTTTAATGGCAAACAGTAGTAGGTAACATTTATGGGACACTGAACACATGCAGACAGCATGTTGAGAATGAAGTTGCAAGCATGTAATCCTGCACCAGGCCTGAAGTATCGATTACTATTACTATTCCCATTCCACCAAGGAGAAAACAGGTGCAGAGAAACCAGTAGTCTGCCCAAGGTCATATGCACAGCCTGGCTCCAGAACCCAGGCTGCCAGCCACTGCCCAAACTTGCCTCTCAGTGCCATTGTTTAATGGACAGCATGGATTAACTAAGTTTAGCCCTTATAATAAAACTAAAGAAGGTCCTGTTACCCTCATTGTAGAGATAAGTAGACTGAGGAATAACCAGCTTAAGTAACTTGCCCAAAGGCCATACACCCAGCAGTTAGCTAAGTCAAGATTTGAACCCAAGCATGAGAAAAACATTTGTCTCTTAACTACTAAGTTATTGTCTCCTTTCACAAAGCAAAATGCAGGCTTGTGATGAGGGGCAGAGAAGGGGTGGGGGTGGGAGGGAGGATGTAAAGGGAACAAGGGCAAAATGGGCCCTGGAGGGCATCAGAGGCAATGGTCCACTTGAGACCCCAGCTGGATACCCCAGGGCTGGCCTAGATGGGCCAGTGGTGCCATGTGAAGGGAGGAGAGGCTGGCAAGCCCTGCTCCTGAAGGATTACGCAGAAAAGATTAGACACATTTACCATCTTAAGGACCCAGGGCCTCCGGTAGGGACCTTGGGATGTTCTGAGAACACTGGACCCCCTCCGCCATGTATCCGAGTTCTGCAGGCCCCCAATGCCAGTGGGAGTCTCAGCAGTGACCCTCCAAGGTCACGGCCATCAGCTCTGAGGCTCACCGCCAGGCAGGGGCCAGTGTCTGACCTTGAGGAGCAGCCAGCTTGGGGCAGGGATGGGCCTGAGCCGCAGAAGGAGGAGTGGCCAGTGCTGGAGAAGAAAAGAGGCAGCCCAGTCTTGGTGGGCAGAGGGCGGCAGACTGCGCAGGCTGTTGGGGGCTTCTTTATAACTGTGGTAAAACACACGTAACCAAACTTGCCATTTAGCCGTCTGTGAGTGTGCAGTTCAGTGGCACTAAGGTCGCAGGGCACCTGGTGGGCAGCCCCCACCAGCATCCATTTCCAGAACTGGTTCCATCTTGCAAAACAGAGTTCATAGTCATTAATAACTCCCATCCCCCTCTCCTTCCAGCGGCCTCCAGAGGAATAAAAAGCAACACTCCTTCCACTTGTCTCCCTTCTGGGATGTCGGGGGGCTTGCTAGCATTCTAGAGAGCCTATGTGTCAGGGCTCTGTCTCCAACCTGATCAAACACAATAAACAGTGGAGAGGGAGCCTGGACCTCTGGGGCCCTGAGGTTTGTCAGCAAGGACACAGTCCACCTTTATCCACTGCAGCGTGACCAGGATGGCTTTTGGTCTTGCTTTTCTGCACCCTGCTAGCCTGGCAAATCAGTTACTGGGGCCTTTATTTGATGTAACATCTGGCTTGTTCTATTGAGACTTTAAGGCTCCAGAGCTGTGTTTAAAGCCTCAGAAAGAACAAGGGCCAGATCCCTTAGGTTGCTCTTCCAGTGCCCCTAGAGCAATGAGCCATGCACTTCTCAGGGCTGAATGATCAGGAGACCTGTGTGGAGCCCTAAAAGCTTTCTGCTTGTGGAGGAGTCAGAGGATTGGTCCAGATGCAAGCCTTTGTGCCCAGGGGTTGCCCTAAGGGTTGAGGCAAGCGTGTGTTTCCTTTATCAGCTTCCATTTAATGGGTAGCTCCTGAAACATTCTCTGCCCCCCATCACCACAGGAAAGACAGGGAAGGGAGGCACAGGCCCCATCACAGAACACAGCTTGACAGGTTTCCCCAACTTCGCTGTTGCCACCAAGATCCCAAGAGCCTTTCCCCTAAACTGTACCTTTGGGCAGAGATGACATTCTCAGCTGCCCCTGCTGTTCAGCCTGGATTTTTGTCTTTGGTAAGATTAAACTACAGTAAGACTAAACTTCAGTAAGTCATGAGTCTTACCTGGGTGCTTGGTTTGGTTTAAAACCTGGAAAGAATTCTTGATATGTCCCACTCAGCTACTAAAAGTCACAACCCATGTGTTAAGGCCCTACAGCAGGCATTCCCGGAGTGGGTGAATGAGCCCTCCTCGTGGAATTAGTGCCTTTATAATAAAGCGAAGTGAGAGATCTCTTTCTCCCCCTCTCCCTCCCTCTCCCCCTCCTTCTCCCTCGCTCCCCATCTCTCTCTCGGCACACAGAGAACAGTGGCCATCTACAAGCTAGGAAGAGTGGCCTTACCAGAAACCAACCCTCATGGAATCTTGATCTTGGACTTGCAGCCTCCAGAACTGTGAGAAATTAATTCCCGCTGTTTAAGCCCCGCAGTCCGTGGGATTTTGCTATGGCAGCCTGTGTTAACACAGGTACCAACTGTACCCATCTGTCAGGGACTGAGGGACTTCCAGGGATAGTCCTGGGAACCTGGGAAGGGTTGGTCCCCCTAATTTATGAGCTCTTAGGCTCCATAAAGTGCATGGCACATGGTGAGTGCTCTATTCATGCTAGAAACTGTTATTTCATCTCTTTGGTGTCATTCCTTTAGTAAGCATCTGCTCTGTGCTAAATGCAGTTTAATATATTAGGAGCACAAAATAGATAAAGCCTGCCCTCATGGAATTCACAAACATTGACTGAGTACCTAGACCAAATCTTCCAGGTCCAGCTGCAACTGGGTTAATAGTGGAAGGATAAGGAAGGTGTTGGGTTCTGGGGAAGTGGCTCTTAGGCGCTTAGCTTACTGGGCAACCAGCAAAAGCCACCGAACCAAGCAGTAACCCCAGTTGCTTCCCATTTCTAACAAATGGGAGCCTAAGAAGCTTGGTAGCACTGGGGCCTGGTCAAACAACCACAGGTGTTTTGGCAAATGGCTCTGGACAGGCCGAGCTGCCCAAACCTCCCTTTTGACTAAGCAAGGTCACGGCCAACTATTTGTCTGGAAATTCCCCGCTTGGCCACAAGATGGCAGAAGAAAACATGCTTGGAAAAATGTGGTGCCAACAAAAGGCTTTTGTAAATGTCAGAAATGTCTTATGAATTTTTCATGCATACTCATCAGAAGGCCTCGTCAGATACTGAGCACTTGTATTTCTAGAAGCTTCTTTCTTGGAACCGGCACTAGCGGACTTCTGTTCTGTCTGGGACTCAGGCACAAACTCCAGCAGGGGCCGCTGTTCGTCAGGCTGGCACCAGGCAGAATGTGGAAGCAATGGCTTTATGTGAGTTGGGAAAGAAACTCAACATTTATCAAGCACTTCCTACATACCAGAGTCTGCATTATTTTACATGTATCCTCATCCACTCATTTATTCATCCAACAAATATTTATTATCTTCCACTGTTTTCCAGGCACTGAGGTAGACCAGATAAACTAATAAATATGTGTCAGGTATTGGTAAGTGCTGTGAAGCAAAAATAGCATAAGGGGATAGAGACCGGTGAAGGCTGGTATTTTAGAGAGTGGCCAAGGAGGGCCTCTCTGAGGAGGTGACGTGATCAGAGACCTGAATGGAGCAAGATAGTCAGGTGTCTAGGGGAGGAATATTCTGGAAGGCATGCTAAGAAGGGCCCATGACCTGAGATGGGAATATGGTTGGTGTGTTCGAGAACAGCAGGGAGGACTCTTGTTTGGAGTGTGATGAGAAAGGGACGAGACTGATCAGGTTGATCACATAGGACCTTGTCAGCCACAATGGGGACTTCGGGTTTGTCCTATGCTTGTTGGGAAGCAGTGGTTCCTCAACGGGCTGCCCCTTAGAATCATCTGAGGACTAGAACACCAACACCTGGGCCTCACCCTAAACTACTGGAATCAGAACTCGGGTTCCAGCCTGGGCACCTGTTTTTTTCTAAATGCTCCCAGGGGTTCTAATAAGCAACCAAGGCTGGAACTCACAGTATTTGATACCATGTAAGAGCACAATAAAAACTGTAAAAAATGCCAACCCTATGATGAACAATAATATATACGCCTTTGTGAAATAGCAAGTTGAGATCTAGTAAGGGCATGGAAATGTAGGTCATTGCAGACAATGATTTAAAACTATGAACTTTAAGTTGAAACTCCTGCTTCCCATCAACTCGGATGAATCTATCCTGGGGAGAATGCAATTTCTAAAGTATGTGAGTCAACAGATGCTATGATGACTGGCAGAATAAGTATGGTGATATAGCTAAAATATGGGCATCTTTCTGTTCCTGTATGTTTTCCAGGTGTGTTCCGATAGAAACTCCAGGCAAGGCTTGGATTTCCTCAGTGCAGTCGTTAATGATATTGTAATGAGACGCTGTGGTCACCCCTCTGTAAACTGAACGCCTCTCCTCTTGACCCTTTGCTCTCTTGTTCTGCTCACATCAGTAGGTGACTTGCTGAAGGAATCTGTGGAAAAGAGAATGCTAATTTATTTGAGCATATTATGTAGACTTTGCTCTGGGAAAAGATGTGTTAGGGGCTCCTGAGGAACATTCTCAGGGTTGCCTGGATCCTCTGGTATAGACAAGTATAATTTTTAGATCATTTTCTTCATCAAGGTATGCCAGCCAAGGCCACCATGCCTTTCCTTTGATGTATCAACACATCTGCAGAGGAACTGTGAATACTATATATAAATGCCCTGCTTGGACCTCATTTTTATTACAAAATAAAGTGTCATGGATTCCCCATGGCCTGAGTTGGGTTCCCCATATCTGCCCTGGGAAGGTCACCAACAAGTTGGAATATTCTCTCCGTTTGCTGGCACTCCTTCTGCTTCTGCTGAACCCTGCAAGCCCCCCTTCTTGCCCATCCTCCTTCCTGACCCCATTCCTATCACTGGGCCAGCAACATCAGCCCCAAGCCCAGGAAGCCCTAGAGGTTGACACTGATGTTTTCCACCTACAGGCTAAAGGTTGAAAGGCACGTGAATAAAAATCAAGCATCAGTCAGGTGTGGCATTTATTGGAGACTAAAGTGCACATGAAGTCTTTTGACTGGTGTTTGAAATTTTCTATCTCCTGGCAATCGAAAACAAAGAATGGTGGCCCCTAAACCAAGTGGTTTGGGTAGCCCTTCCTTTGTTCAGGAAAGCACCTAGCAATCTGGGAAGAGCAGGGTAAATGGTGGTGTAGGCTTTCAGCAGGAGTTCTCTTAATCAATAGTTTAGCAAGATTGTATGCAGAGTAGCTGATTGCCTGCTGCCTCAGGTTTATTTCTGCACAATGGAGAGGAGGCACCCAGTGAGCTTCTAGAGTTTTGGGAGCAGGAAATCTATCCACACTCACCTCAGTCAAGATGTTTGTCCAAACCCAATTCATCATTTTGAACATTCCATACTATTGTAATGTATTTTTTTAAATTAGGGTTTAAAAAAAATCAAATCAGTACATGCAAAGTCTAAACAGGCAAAGACCTCTGCAGGACTTGTTTTGAAAAATAGCAGTCTTCCACTTTCCTTCCCCGCCCAATTCCCAGTCCCTGGAGGCTGCCACTTGGAACTGTTTCATCTGATGGTTTCGCTCCAAATAGCATGCTTATATAACTACTTGGTTATTTTCTGTTTTAAGCTTTATATATTAACTTCCTACTATAGAAGAAGAGAATTTAGCTCTTTACACATACCCTGCCATTCACACCAGTTACAAATACACACTTGTGTGGAGGGACATCCCCATCTTTCCAATACAGCTATATAGTGCTTTTGGTTACATTAATATTCACCGTTACATTATTATCCTCATGTCAGTGTGATTTTCACATAAGCCACATCATGTACTATGATTAGTTTTTCCTTCCATGCACAATGCCAGTTTGTTTTCCTTGGAGTTAATCACTCTTTTAAAAATTTAGTTATTTTCTACATATTTTTCCTAGTTCAACCTGCAAGTCTCCCTCAGTTCAGGAAATCTCTCAAAACGATCAAATACACATAAATGCTGTCTTTCAATTTCACCATCTTAAAAAGGTTTCTTCTGGAATCTGCTGAAGGCCTCCGATTAGGAGGCCAGAAAGATCCTTTTAAAACTATCTTGGGATTCTCTTCACCTCTCTACCTTGTTCCCTCCTGTATTGTGTAACGCATGTCATCTTCTTTCCTGATGTGCCCCTTTTTTTGGTGGGCATTTCTCTGTAGTAGCTTCCTGAGTAATAGAACGTGGGAGGTATATTTTTCCTAGGACCTCGCCTGTCTGATGGCTTTACTCCGCCCTCCCGTTTGATTGGCAGTCGGCTGGACGCAGAATTCCCGTGGAAAGCCATTGTCCCTGGGAATTTGGAAAACATCATTCATTCCATTGTCTTCCCGCTTTCGTTGTTGCTATTGAAAAGCCCAAGCCATTCTGATTATCGATCTTTTGTGTGAAAACTCTTTCTCTCTAGAAGCTTGGAGGGTCATCTCTCAGCTTGCAGAAATCGGAAGCTGCACGGTGATCTGTGTCGTGTGGGTCCTTGTTATCCATGGTGCCGGATGCTCAGTGAGCCCCTTTGATCTGGGAATTCTTATCTTTTGATTCGGGGACATTTTCATGAATTACAAAAACTCCTCTCCCCTCCCTTTCCTCTGCTCTCTCTACAACTCCTGTTCCTGAGATGTTACTCCTCCTTGACCAGCCTCTAATTTCCGTATCCTTTCTCTCACACTTTTTTCTTTTTGTTTTACTTTTAAGAAATCCTGAACTTATTTTCCGAACTCTCTAATGTATTTTTAAAATTTTGTACCTTCATGACTTTAATCCAGAAAGTCTCTTTAATGATCTGAGCCATCATTTCTGGAAGTATCTGGCTGGTAGGTCATGAGGGCGGCATGCCCTCCCCTAGAGCTTAGACTAGAGCAAGGGGCGTTTTCAAGCGTCTTTTGTTTGTTTTTCTGATTTCCTTGTTTCATGGTCTATATCTCCAATAGCATACTTCCTCGAGTGTCTTATGATTCGTGGCTGTCCGCTCATATTTAAGGGGATGGGTTAAAAGCCTGATTGGCAGCTCTGTGCACATGACTGTGGTCTTCTCTGCAGGCATACCAGGATGCGCCATTGTATTGAAGAAACCCAGAAGGTGGCATTTTTAGATGTTTTTCCCTTCAGCTGATCCAGACCGGAAGGTGAAAGCATGCCTGTCCTGAGCTCCAAGCGGGGGAGAAGGAGCTTACATTCAGTGTGTAAACCTTCCTTTACACCCTTTGTTACTTAGAAGCCCACACCAAGCTGCGCCAGCGGTCCCCTGAACTGTGACCCACGGTTTTACTCTCTCAGAGGCTAAACCCCCGCCGAGGCTGAGGGCAGAAGTACCCAACTGAGCATGGGGAGGAGGGTCTTAACAGCAAATTCCACCTGTTGCCCCACCTTTACCCTGCTTCCTAAGGTGCTGGTGCTCGGATTCCTTCTTGGGCCTGCGTGTGCTGCTTATGTGTTCGTGCAATTTGAGTGCTTAGTTATGGCTCCTCTACTACTGGCTTCGGATCCAGCTTTCTGAAGTCGGTTACTTACCACTCATCTATCTGCTTTTCAGCTTCCAACATTCTCAATATTGTCTTCTCTCCAATTCTTACGGGTTTATACATTTAAATATATATCTATTTCACCATCTTTACTGTCATTTGGTGAGATTAAGGAGGGAGTAGGTGTAAATATTTGTATCCAGCCCTCATCTCTATGTGGAAGTCCTAATTGCAGCCTTCTTTTTTTTTTTTTAATGTACTTTCTGGCTCTGCTCTTTCCAACAGTTTATTCATTATGCTTGGAAAAGCCACTTTCTCCCCCAGGTGTGGTTTGCTGACCCGGCCTTCCCAAAGCCAGAGCAGTATTTCACTGCCAGCATATGCTTATGGAAATCATTCAGATACTTTATTATGGCATAAAAGGCAGGACTTTTAACACCCAAATGAAATAATGAGAATTGAAAAATATGCTTAGAATAAAGCAAATAAACCAAATTCCAGTTAAAAACTGGATTGCTGTGCCTTTTATCAGATTTGATTTGATGGACCAAACATGTCCAAGGACAGAGGGCTCAGGATTATCATACTAGCTCAGGTGCAGAACAAAACCATCCCTTACTATCCCTTTCTGCGTAAGCCGGGCTTTCATTCTCATTAAATTGTAAAATGATGAATTAGTGGCCTCCATGAGAAGTGTAAAATGTTTTCAATTACAAGTTACATTTGAGGGAGAGGATTTTATTTATAGATGACCATAACCACATTAGGCAAATTAATGTATCCATGTCAGATAGTGTCCAATAAATCATATTTCCATGTTGTAAGAATTAGCCTGAGCTCCTCGCCAAACATATCTGCACATACTAAAGTGGTCAGAACTAGTATTTTTCTGACCAAATGAAAGATCACTGTTACAAAAAATAGTCATAACAATTATAATTACCACCACTTAGGGGCTCTTACCATGCCGACATATACGCAGCAATTCACTGAGTCTTCACCACGGCCCTGTTGTAATGGCAGGCCATGTTTCGGGCACCAGGCTTTTCATTCTAAAGTTTAAAAGGGTTTTCACCCCACTTATTTAAAACAAAATCCAAGATTTGATTTTAAGAAGAGCTGTAGTTCAAGTGTAAATTGTTTAGGACCTAGATTACAAGACTGACCATGAGAATATAGAAAACCCCACGGCAAAGTCATTGATTCTCCCTCAATTGATTTGTGAAATTAACACACTCCAAATAAAAATACAGGTTTTTGTTTGAATGCTTGACTTTGGAAACTGGATGAACTAATTCTAAAGTTTACATGGACAAATAAACATGCAAGAATACAAGGAAAACTCTAAACGAGAAGAGCATTGAGGAGGGACTGCCCTATGAGATCATGTCAAGGACTGGGAAGGGTTGGAGATTTTATCCTTGCAAGCTAACCAGTTAGCCCGGCGCAGTTTCATGATGCTGGTAGAAGACCAGAGACTCGTGAGTAAAAGCCAAAGTGTCCGCATTATCAACATTTGCTCGTGTGGGTTCCCCAAGCCCTAATTTCCACAGGTGACATGCGGAGGGCCAGCTGGATTGCCCTCAGCAGGGGAGAACCCTGAGCTTACCAGGAACCAAAGCCTTCAGACGGAAGAACTCAGAGCAGGAGTGGGGACAAGATGAGGGTCCAGGCTACAGTGCTTAAGCCAAATAGGGGATGGGTCTCCAGGAAGAAATGCTGGCGTCCCTCCCCCAGGACTTCCCTGAGCTGCAAAGCAAACATTACCACAGGGAGCTCTGGAGCGCACAGCAGCTTCACTATCTTGATTACTCTCTGGCCTCGGCCTGCAGTCTCTCACTCACCACCCGCCCATTCCCACTTCCCTGTAGATCAGTCGGTTAGGACTGTGCAGGCCCAGCTTAAGGGTGTCCCCTGTGACTACAAAGGCAGTGAATGTTTATTTTGGCTGAACGGGAAAGACCCAGTGTTAAAATCAATATGCAATTGATGTTGAAGCCAAATATCAAAGACTAAGCTCAGCAACGACTGAATTCATGGGCTACGAAAATAAATCTGAAATATCATAAAAAACGATTGAATTATTACTGCAATGTTGACATTAAAAATTTTAGAAGCCACTTTTTAAAATGTGGCATTTTGAGGCAACAATTTCTCTTGTCACTAAATCACATCTTTACAATATTTTGCAGTATGACAGTCACTCGCCTTTGACTGAACTGGGTGGAGGACTGGGACCTTTTTGGTTTCGCTTTGCCAGGGCAAGGTACTCATGTTGATAATGTTGTCACCGAGTTATTAATTTTCCCTCCCTATCTGGGGGCGGGTAACAAAGGCAAACATTGGTTCTGTTCTGTAGCGCCTGAACTTAGAGACCAATCATCGGTGATGATGTGACTGAAGCAGTCCTGCAAACTAAGACTGAGAACAGGCTTTCCGAGTGTTTTTATTACACATGGATGTTTACCTATATCTAAAATAAGTATTTAGGAATAACAATAAATGTGAACAGCAGTTTTTCATACTATTGGTGTCACCACACTGATCAGAGTTGATGGTAACCTACGTGCATGGGCTCAGGATGACCGGCCCTCCACAGGCATGCGAATCACACAGTTGAATCACAGGTTTGGGCCCAAAGCCAAGGCCAAAGCTAAGCATCCTTGCAGCCTTATCTGCTACCAGGTATTTTTCAAGAAGAGTTTCCTGGTCTTTCTACAGCACATGTTTCATGAAGATGAGGTACAAAGGATTCAGACAGCATGCCAGTTTCCCCTGGAGGCCCAAAACACTGCCAGGCTGGCCTCTTTGGGGGACAGTGACTCAGACTCCAAAGCCTGACGTCGTTTTTCTCTCCATAGGGATGCGCTGAAGCAGAACCTGTCCTGTTACCATGCCACCTGAGCAGTAACCATTGCAAAGCTGGCCATCCACCCATTCTTGTTAAAGGAGGGAATGAGGGAACAAAGGAACAGGGGCCCAGTAGATCATGGCAATGTGACACTTTATTTAAGATAAGATCAGCAGTTAACTACCCTGAGGACATTGGGTCATGACCTATCTGGAGGCAGAGGATTCGACTTTATGATTTATTTGAGATATTTTTCAATGTCTGATAGCTTTGTTGGAAACCTGCCTTCAGTGCCTGGAGCTGGCAGGGAATGTTTCCAAAACAGCAGGACACCCATTCCTAGAGCCCTGGAAGCTGGGGCCAGACGGGTGTCAGTTCCAGAAAGGGCCAGGTGGAAAAGAGACTCCTGGGACAGAAAGAGGAAAACGTGTAGGTGGTGACGATTGGGGTCTTCTGTTCTCTTCAGTCTGCGGCCCCCCTCCAGCCTTTAGAGCAGGCTTCTCAACTGCTTCTTGAATGGCTCTGACTCACCACCTAATGATGGGTTTTGCCCTCATTTTCCATTATAGAAAGCTTACTCGTGAGTCAGCTCAGAGATAGACGTAAGAGTTCAGGAGGGTGGGCGGGGAGAGGCAGAGTCTGGTGGGGAGAAGGGGAGGGGACTTAGCCCTTACAGACCCTGCTCTGCTAGGCAGGTCTCCCAGAGCCTGGACCTGGAGCGCAGTGCCCTCTTCTCTCACTGAGGGCTGCAGGCAGCAGAGGGAAGCAAGACAAAAACTCATCGGGAGGCGAAAGCGCTTCCACATGCCCCGTGCCACCACACTGGGCTGGATGGCTGCAGGCTTCCAGCTGAGGCCTCTAAATCTAAACCAGCCCCCGACTCCTGACTCAGGGATGGTTTTGGTTGGGCAAATATAAATTAAAGGTAAGAGGCTTAATTCTTCCAGTTGCAAGGAAGGGAAAAAAGACTTCTCCACATCTTCCTTTTCTTTCAGAATTTCTTTCCAGTCCTTTTCCTATGTATGTGAATCTTTTTAATGACCATATAAGCCACCTGCCAGGCTTACAACTCAGGACTGTTTCCACAAGGACCCGAGAGCCATCTCTTTACAATGTAACCAAGGAAGACAGCACCCTATCTTCCAGTGTCCAGAATTGTCACTGACACCCCATTGCAAAACCTACCCAGTGTGTTGGATTTCCCGGCCTGGCTGCTAGGAGCAAGTTGCCTCTGGCTTTGCCATGCCATCAGCAGGTCCCCTGGGGAGCCCATCACGGGCTGGCTTGGTGCTCTTTCGACAAGGAAACCATTTTCATTCTCTTCTACCTTTGTGGAGATGTTTTTGAATTAGGAACAGATTTTTTTTTAATTATATTCCCTAAGCTTTGTACAGCACCAGGGAAATAAATTTCATGTCCAGGACAAGGGGAAATCTTGTCTCTGTTGACCTGACAAAGGCAGTCCAGACCCAGCCCTCCGAAGCTTCCATCCCAGATTCCTAGCCATTGATTTTTTTCACTGGTGGGCTTTGAATTTTGGGCAGAACGTGCTCTGTGAGCATCAGATATTGAGCCTAAATCTATGGGAACAGAATTTCGTAAGAGACCTGAAAGGGCTCTTACGACCCACATGCTTCGATGCCCTCTCCGACCTGAGAGGCCAGGTGGATGGTGACGTTCCTATGAATTGCGTCACCCCGGGGCGGCACCAGAACCCTTGCTCACCAGTCATTTTGCGGCCTGCTCCTGGCTGTGGCTGTCCTCTCACTCAGCAAGCCAACAAAATTAAGAAGGCCCTCCCACTGCCCAGGACATAGTTACCTGCCCCAAGATGCTCCCCTTCCGAGGCTCAAGAATCTTTCCCTGAGTCACATGCCAGAACTTTCATGAACTGGAGATGCATTAGCTCTTACCGTCATCTGCCTGAGAGATGCAGAGACATCTCCTCCCAACTGGGCCTTGCCAAGGGGGAGAGGCTCAGACAGGAGTCTGAGGCAGTATCCACCTGTTCCAGAAGCAGCCCTACATGGACGGGCCAGTTCCTGAGGCAGCAGGTAGGTGGGCACCACTTTGGAGTTTCACAGGAAGGGACTCTCAGGCCCATCTCCTTTGGAAAGCAAACGAAACCCACCGGAAGGCACGCTGGCAGAGATGGAGGCAGTGTGGCTGCAGACAGGAAGAACACCACGAAAGGCCCTAACAGGATCTGCGGGAACATGCTTGGGCACCCCCCAGGGGATCTCGTGGCTGGCCAGGGAGATAACCAGACACAAGATAGAGGCAGCCTTTTCTCTCTCTCCCACCCACCTTTAGACAAAACCTGAACCAGGTCACAGTAGAAACAGTGAATCAGACCTCATGGGAGGGAGTTGCACGTACTTTCTGCAGCTCTTCCTCCATGATATGGAATAGCTTGTATGACAATATTCAGAGTTGTCCCTCGCCTCCTGCCTTTACGTGAAAGCTTAGGCAAGACTCCTGTCTCACTAAAAGTAAATCTCCCATATTTTGAGAGACTGGTAGCTCAGCCATGCGGGATGTCCTGGGGCTGTTAAACATGCACCACCAGGCCCCCAAATGTCTGTCCCTGTCAGAGACTAGACTGGACGTGAAGGTCCGCACCAACTCCAGTATTCCACTTCTCTTGTTTGTTTTTGTCACCATCCACAAAAGTCCTGTGGGCCTCACGGCGTTAGGGCATTGGGTGAAAAGACTCAACAGAAAAAAATGCCAGTATGCATCGATGTGGCTGGAGCCACTGGGTAACAGGGATGTTTAGACTTCAACTTGCCATCAACATGTAGCCAAAGATGGATGCAGAGACATCCCCGCTGGATGATGACGGCAGTAAAGCTCATTTGCTCTGAGAATGTTCTCAAAAGGACGCCCAGGTTAGTGTGCAAGCTGGCCAATGCTCTGAATGTCTTCTTATGGAGCTTTTTGGAGTTAGGAAAAATGCTTTCAAAAGTCCCTCAGAGTGTGTTGAGCCTTCTCAAACGCCCGTCTCTTCGGTACGTCCCGCCCCTTTTAGTATATCTGTGGCGCTGAAGGCCAGCATCAGGGCTGGGACAGGGCCTTGGCCCTTCTCATCTTTACCTGCCTGTCATCACGCTGGAATTCTTTTCACTTCCTGCCCCATTTTTGTGTTTGCTTACCTTAATACTTGCTATCACTGACCCTTCTTTTAGCCAATATAGTTTCCTGTGGAATTAAAACTGCACCGAGAAGAAAACATGCGAGAGACAAAACGTGCTTCCCAACGGCAGATGCTAAGCAGGCCGATCCTGGCCTTCCGTCCTTAGAGGAGCTGAGGAGAGGAGGTGAGCCTCTCTGGCCTGCATACCAGTGCATTTCAGAGCAGGTGTGCTGGCCTCATGATATTAAGATGCTCTGATTAAAAACAATTTATCAATTGAAGGGAAGTTAGTTGAAAATGTTTTTTTTATTATGATGAGGCAGTGTAGTTTTTTCTTAATAAAAAAATGACAAGTCCTTGGCTAGGTCATATTCTTTTCTCATTTAAAGCAGTGTGCCCTCTTTGGTCTGGAAATGTCAGAAAGAGACTGATTCATGGAAGAGCCTCAGAAAGGCCCAGGGCTCTGCCAGCCTTTCACCATGGGCCATTGGAGAACAGTTAACCATTCCATGGCCACTTGGCTTGCTCATGATCATACTGCAGAATACAGCACAACTGTAAAATGTCCCGAGGTGGTGCTTCTGGGCTTGGGCACAAAGCAGTGCCCAACTCTAGTTCAGCCTGAGAGAGACCTGAGTGCTAATTGCCTACAGTATGAAAAGCCATCAACATCAGACATTTTCTTCCAAAACGGTTTCTCAAGATCAATTTCTTGCCTTACTAAGCACCATACAAAATTATTCTTCAGTCTCCCACACCAACAACCGTGTGTCCATTACATGGATGTTTTCACGTGGTTGTGCCAAGGTCACTTCCCAGGACTCTGAGCCCCTCCAGTGAGGAGCTCTGCCTTTGGCTTTACTGGTCCCTGTGAGCACAAGACACCACCTCCTTTCCGCGGCCTTTGTGCCAGCGATGAAAGCATGCAGAATATCAAGTCGTGCCCAAGGGTCAGTCTTGGTGGTGAGGTCCACACTTGTCAGCATCATGATCCCAAATGATGCTGTCCCTGGACCTCGTCTGCCAGTAAGACTTTCTCGGCAGTCAAGCCTTGCATTTCTCCCTGGACTCTGATATTCATTACTAGCATGTAAGACTTCCTTAACTCCGGACTGTGCCCGTGCAGCCTTGGGTGTCCGCCGACCCAGTAAGCTGGGGTTCCTAGACTCCTGGTCCTGGGGCTACCCAACATCGTTGCCTCTTACACCTCCCCACAGGCCTGTATCTTCGATGTGCCTGACGAGGAGCTGTTCCTGGGCCAGGCTGAGCACGAGGTTGCCTCAGAGGCACTGTTGGAGCCCCCAGGAGGCAGCCTCAAGCCCAGGCGGTCCTAGTGGCTGTCTCTCTAGCCCAGTGGCCCTCAAAGTGCAGTCCCTGGACCAGCAGCATCCCCTGCTTCTGAGACCTCGTTCAAAGTGCACAGCTGTCCTAAATCAGACTCTGAGCACATGGCCCTGAAATAGGTGCATTAACCAGCCCTGCAGGTGATCCTGATACGCACGAGGGGCGTGGCAGGGGTTTCCAGGCACGCTTTGCTGACGGGCTGTGCCTTCACACACCTCCTGGTGATCCAAACTGCCACCCAGCGAATGCACAGCCCTCAGCTGGCGTCCTGGGCTGACTGGCCACGATTCTGAACTGCATCAGGAAGTCGCCCAGATCTCCAAAGACAACACAGATTCCCTGAACGAGACCCTCACAAAGATGAAGGGGATACAGCCCAAGCTCCATTGTGTCACCACCACTTATAAGCCCCTTACCCTGGCAGGAAGGGCATCGTGTTCTACTCCAGGGAACAGACGGTGCTGCATAGTGGCCCCAGAGGGCCACCTGCTGTAGCCTGTGACGGAGCAAAGTTGATCTGCTAAATCCAGGACTGGGGGTAAGTTTCCTGATTTTGGATTTTATGCAGTCTGATCACTGAAAAGAAAGAGTGCCTTGCCTCCAAGACGTGTGGAAAGATGTATGTTAGAATACACCCCAATCTCAAGGTAACAATCAGGTGTTACATTTATTGTCTTAACATACCAGGTGTGGTGTTAGGAGTTTCTTGGTTGATCCTCAGAACAGCTGCGTGTGAAAAATGTGCTGGTGGAGAGATGCCGGGCAGCGGGAAGAAGCGTGCCTGAGCCTGAACACTGGGGCTTAGGTCTCAATTCTGCCACGAGCCAGAAATAAGTGTGAAATAAGGGATAAATAGTACTGGATTCCTGAGCTTTTTCTTATGGATAAATGAGAAAATGCCTAACAGATGCTCTAGAAATAAGCTTTGGTTATGAATGGTTACTCCCAGTTTACACATAAGGAATGAAAAGCTTGAGAGGAAAATCCAAGGTTCTCATGCTGGTTGCTCATTAGAATTACCTGCAGGGCTTTCTAAAAGCCCAGGAGTTTGCAAGCGCAGCTGCCAAACGAAGCCAGTGGGTTATACGGTTGCTGGAGATACCACAGCTGGCCAGTGGCAGGGCTGGGACTTGAGGCCGGGGGTCCTGACGCTGAAACCCCCGCTCAGGCTCAGGAGCCTGTTTCCAGAGGCTGCAGGACCCGCGACCCCTCCAAGCCACTTGGCAGGTGTAGTGCAAGGACGCAGGCCGCCACCCGGCTTCCCTGGGGCAATGCTTGCTCGTCAGGGAGGGATGGATTTTCCCAGCAGATCCAGTTCCGAGGCTGTCTCTCAGGTGGGTGCTCATCTTAGAGAGAGGAGACAATGTGTGAAGTCACACAGAAGGACAGAAAGGCTTCCTTCCGGTTAAAGGGATTATTCTGCCACATGAAAGACAAAAATGCTGCCTCCTGACCTTATCGAGTGCCGTATGCTTCACGAAGCATGGTCATACTTATTTTCCAGCTCCCTCACTTCCCAGCTGAGTGTCTTTGAACAAGTTACTTAATCTGTTTCTTGCGTTCCTCATTTGAAACAGTGGGATGATAATAGTATCTATCCCAAAGCGTTCTGTGGTTATTGAATGAGATAATATATGTAAAGCTCTGAGAACAGGGACTAGCATATAGAAGTGTGCAGTGATGTCAGCCATTACTGAATTCACGTTTCACAAAAACCTGAGGCTCAGTACCTTACCTCAAGTTAACATCTGGTGACACAGAGCAGGCATGGAACCCAGGTTCTCTGAGTCTAGGTCACAAGTCCTCACCTTGTAGGCCCACACATTGGTCCCGTCCCCGGCAGCTCTTACCTGGGCTACTTGGGGCTGCCTGCTGGGCCCCTGTCTCTGCGTCCTCCTCCACCAATTCCTCTTTCTTCCTTTTTACTTATATATTTTTAAATGTTATTTTATTTGTCATTATAAAAATAAAATGCTTGACCATTCATTGTAAAGGTAAAATAGCAGTAAGCAAAGAGCGTGGGGTCAGAAAAATCATCAATAATCCCACTAAATCTGACCCAGCTTCATGCTGCAGGGTATGTCCTAAGCATGCCCCTGGTTCTTGTTCTTTAGAATTTGTAAGAACCACTAGAAAAACTTGGTTAAGGTTCGGGTTCCTGGGCTCTTGCCGCAAATATTCTGTTTCTGCAGAATGAGGACTGGAGGAGACCTAGACCCCTGTGAAATCCTGGTCTTTCAGAAGCGGCCTGTGGCCCCTCCACATTCCTGTCCTCCTCTGGAGACGCTTCCCCTGCAGCCCCTGTCCCGGTGCCGCACGGGCTACGCAGCTCCAGCTCATCCTCGCAGGCCTGGCACTGACCCTAATACTCACTGGTCGCAGTATGGGTGGTATTTTCCTACTGACCCTGCCCAGACTCTTTCCCTGGTTGTGTTGATCTCAGAGAAAGAGTGTGGGATCCCATGGAAGGAGTCTGAAAACATGCACAGCCATTTTTCTCTGATGGAACCTTTACACTGAATCTGTTTGAGCTGTCCAGGCAGGTTTGGGTGTGATTAAGCCCAGTGGGGGCGGGGGGGTGGGAGGTGTCCAGAGTGGAGAGGTGGGCCCAGGATCTGAGCAGGCAGAATCCAATGGGCAAAGGCAAAGTGCGGCAGAAATTCCAGCGGCCAGTGGCCAGAGCTGCTGGAGGACGGCCTAAGCCATCAGCGGAGGGACCAGTCTGAGCAGAAGCCCAAGCTCAGAGTGTAAGGAGGCATTTGCTTGCACAGCCCTGAGGGAGGGGCCTCACCTGGTCCCAGCTCGGTTAACCCACTGGCCTTGACAACCTGCTCAAGAGATTTGCTGAGTTTACTGAAAAAAACCTTGTATGCATGCCTACTGGCCTGCTCTGGTGTCCCCATCTGTCCCAGTCCTCGGGATTTAAAAGGCCCTCCCTTTTTCTCCCCTCTTATTGTCTTGGCTAATTAATAAGAATATGTCCTCAGCCAGACTGAAGGAAAGGCAAAACCCTGCCATGGGAGAGGGACAGCCAAGTAACCGGGTTGTTCCGAGGCCTGATTTTCTACCCGCCCTCCACCAGTGTTATCAGTCTCTAAGGACAGGACAGGGCCTTGTGCAAATCTGTGCCCAGAGACCCCGTCATGCTGAAAACCACGTTTAATACCTTGAAATTGAAAGACTTCCCTGGAAGCAATATGGTCTCTCATCTTGTTGCCATGGAGGTCGCCAAAGGCCTCCAGCTCTGTTTCCAGGACCCTGAGCATTGCAGGCCCTGCAATTCGGACTCATCCAAGGGGGGTGGGCAGGACACAACAAACCAAAGCACTCAGCTGCTAACGTGCACCAAAGGCAGTGTCTTTGAACAATTTACTTTTCACTTTAGGTGATCCACAGAAAAAGTGACCTCGAAAAAACTCATTGAGGTCAGAGTTGCACAGTGAATACAAAATACAACATTAAGGTAAAAGAAGCTAGATGCCGTAAGAAATATTTTTTCCAAGGCATGGTCAGGTAATAAGGCCCTGTTCTTCACTATCGAGACATGGAAATTATTTTATCCTGACCTCGAATCCTTTTCCTCTCTGATTCCAGGGTCTCTGACCACTTCCTTTCCCTTCATCTTTCCCTTTTCAATGCTGCAAGCCAAGTGCCAGAGCGAAACTCACACCACTGCTAGCTCCACCGTCACCCTCAGGGTAGAGTTGAGGCCACTGTCGGCAGTACTTCCTCATTATGACTTGATTGTTTTATGGTCATTTCTGAATTTTAGGTCTAAAATTTTAGCAGGTTGTCAAGGCCAGATTTTAGCTTCTATTTTTAGGGCAATTCCACTTCACCTAATACTTGGCCTCCGTGCCTGCCTGCCCTCTTGTGCTCTGAGCTCACATAACCAAGGAAAAGGGGCTATGAAGTGTCAGGACTGGGCTGCCAAGCTTGAGAAACTGGATTTGCAGGAAGCTGCTGCGGGGAGAAACAGGCTTTACAGAAAGGGCCACTGGCATGAAGAAGTCAGAATGTATGTCACAAGCACCATTGCAGGGCAAGGTCCCATTCCCTGTGTCCACAGGTGGGCAGACTCCGGTGAGGTTAGCCTTCATCCAGGCAAAGCTTCTAGGCACCAGAATTCCAAGAGCCAATGAGGTCACTGCGGCAGGACAGCAGGACTGCCCATGACCCTTTACTTGCTTTCTGTGCCCTTTGCAAATGACAGCCTGTCACAGGGACCAGGCCAGAAGCCCACAAGCCAGCTTCACTTCTCTTCTTTCTAAATCACAGTTTCTCAGCTGGCACTGTGACATTTGAGCTGGATCATCCTTTGCTGGGAGGGCTGTTCTGTGCATTGAAGGATGTTTCAGAGCATCCTTGGCTCCAAGCACCTTCCTCATTTGTGAAAGAACCAGAAATGTCTCCAGACAGTGGTAAGTGTCCCTTGGGGCTGGGGTTGAGGGTGGCCAACTACCCCTGGCTGAGAACCGCATTGGTGAAGGTTACCCTGTGCTTTCAGCACCACAGGGGCCGGTCAGGAAAGCAGCTGGCACTCACTGTCTCTGATTTCAGGTTGTGCAGACAGGGTGAGGTTGGAGTGAGGGAAGTGTTGCAATAAGCGGGCGTGTCCTGAAACAGAGGCCTCAGATGGTCCCCTGCCAGACAGCTCAAAAACTTGCTTAGGCAGCAGGTTATTAACTATGTTATGTGCAGAAATGTGCCCATTTGTAGATCTGGCCAATTTCAGAGACACAGCCCTTGAAGGCTACCCACATCTATTGTGTGTATTCACTCTAATTCAAACTAAAAAGGATTTTGAAAATACTTTTTAAAAAAGAATAAGCTTTCACTGGGTTTTTTTTTGAGGTTTTTAAGGACTTTTTTTTTTAATTGAAGTATCTTTGAAATACAGTCTTATATTGGTTTAAAGTCTATAACACAGTGATTCAGCAGTTACCCATATATTAAATCCTCACCCCCACTACTGCAGTTACTATCTGTCAGCATAGGAAGATGTTACAGAATCCTGGACTATGTTCTCCATGTGGTACTACCATCCCCATGACCAGCTTAGGTTATGATTGAGAATTTTTGTGCCGCTTTATCCCTCTTGCCCTCCCCCCAACGCCTCCCCCATGGTAACCAGTCACTTCTCAGTGTCTGTGAGCTTACTGCTGTTTTGTTCATTCTGTTTTGCTTTGTTTTCATATTCCACAAATAAGTGACATCATATGGCATTTGTCTTTCTCTGCCTGGGTTAAAAGAATAAGCTTTTACTTTTTAAAGTCCGCAAAGTTCTCAAAGGCAGAATTCAGCACTAATAACTCAGGAGGTATTACAGCTCTTGATGCTGGCGCTGTGTATACACTGAGGGGGACTGAAAGCAAAAATTCAGCTCTTGAGCCATCCCCCAAATCCAATGGCTTTCATTCCTACATTCTCCTTCTAGCCCTTGACCATACAAATACATGTTTTTCTTACACATTAAACTCTTAAGTAGACCCAACTTCAAATTTTCAACAGCACTCTCCAATGAGCATTTATGGGAGGTGTCTGAGAGATTTTGAAAGAAAATGTGAACAAACGTACACACATTTACAACAATTAATTCAGCAGTCACATAATTTTCCATAGAGGACAAACTAGGAAGACAATTTCAGCCTGATTACCCAAATCTATCCATGTTACCCTACTTAGTGACAGGACTTTAAGCAAGAAGTGGCCCTAGGAATCATCCAGTGTTCTTACACTACAGGTAAGTCAACTCTTACTCAGATATGTTGACTGTTCTGCTAAGATAACACGAAGAGTAGAGGACAGGGCTGGGGAAAAAAAACCCAGGGCTCCTGAGGCCCTGCTGAAGCCGTTCCCCTGATGGCCCTTCACCACACCCCTCTTGGACAGCCTGCCCATAAAAGTTTACTGAGGGGGGGACAAGTCAGAATGAAACAATGTTATAAGGAAGCTTGTATGCATCTGATTTTTCACAAAGGGCTGTAATTCAGTGTCCTACACTGCAACGATTAGGGTTCTGGGTATGTGACATTTAATAGAAATTACCCAAGACTAAAAGTTAGAAAGTACGTGTTTAATTTGGTCTCTACCATTTATGAGCAACTAAAACCCTCGCTGAATTGCTTAGCCTCTCTGAGCTTTGTTTTCTTAATTTGAAAAGGTCAGTAAGAAATCCTACCAAATATGTATTAAGAACCAAAAAAAAAAAAAATCTGTCCTTTGAACCAATAATCCCCACTTTAGGAATTCTAACATTTAGGGAAAATTCTATATGCAGAAATAGTATTACCTACAAAATACACTACCACCCCCTTGTTCATAACTACATTTGCTGATCCTGCTATGTGTGAGGGCTGCTGTGTTAGCTGGTTTATATTACCATCTCTAATCTTCACAACAAACCCAGGAGGTGGGTCCTGTAGTGCTTATTGTACAAATGAGAAAACTTAAGGCCAGAGAGAAGCGCCTTGCCCCAGATCTCCAAACTCACACCCACCTCTCTCTCAGCCCATTTTCTTTCCACCATGCCTTATTATTCTTTGTGATGGCAAATATTTGGGAACAACCTAAATATCCAATGATAGGGGCTGATTTAAAAATTATAGAATGGAATCTTTTCAGCCATTAAAGTATTGTTTAAGATTTTTATTCACTTTTAATAAAAGTTTAATAGACTCATCTGCCTAATAGAGCTGGGGAGGCAGCAGGTAGAAGGAGAGGGTCTCTGCCCAGCACCTGGGTGGGACGGCAGCCGGTAGGCTCGGCTGGAGGAGGCGGCAGCAGAGATGGGTATCAGCTGTCCTTCGGTGGCCAGGCCAGGGGGCTGAAGAGCAGTGTAAGCATAGAACCCATGAGAGCTGAGTATAAGCTTAGGTGAGAAGATGTCGCGTCATGATTTAGGTCTGCCTGCTCTAGCAGAGAAACGCCTGTTGAACAGATGGAAGTATAATTTCCTTGAGAGAAGGCCAGGTAGGCTGTCTGGACATGGATTCCCATTATCAGAGGCCCAGCTGCCTGCTGTCCTGTGGCCCCGCCGTCCCCAGGTTGGCTCCCATGTCATGGCCCAAGGTGACTCGTCTGGTTCCCACAGTCCAGTTTAGAAAGACGACAAGGAAACACTCTTCCCCTTTAGGGCACGGTCTGGAAGTCACACCCATCAGTTTTACACACACTCCATTGGCCAAAATTTGGTCACGATGCTGCATCCAAGGCAGGGGAGTGTGGGAAATGTAGTCCTTAGCAGAGCTGCCATTATGCCAAACTGATAATCCCGTTTATCTCAAATTAGGAGAGAAAAGGTGTCAGGGGACATATTAGCATAGAGGGTAAAGGAAGGGAAACCAGAGAAGAGTCGTTACACTCTTACCCATCTGTAGAGATTGTGAGCAAAGTGTTAGTCAGGAAAACAGCCCAAAATCCATTTTACACTGCTCTAATTTTCCATGGAGTTCTCCTTATTCAACCTACTTCAATATTCTATCACCATCTTATGAGACATTAAGTAAAGTCCTACTTTAATTCTCCACACTTTGTAGAGTCACATACGTGCTTTGGTTAGATGGGACATGGTCAGGAGATAAGTCATGGTTTTCATTACATATCGGTTTAAGAACCAGGACACAAGGTTGCATATGAAGTCAAAACACAACTTTAATTCTCAAGTGCACAGGAAAGGGTTTTTTTGGGGGGGAAAAACATATGAATGCCTGTTTTTTGGTGTTAGGATTATAATTTTTTTCATTTATTTTCCACATCTAAACTTTCTTCAGTGAGTATCTATTAATTTTATATTCAGAATTTTTTTCACATAAACCATTGCCTTCCTGTCAATTTTTATATAAAACCAACGAATGTAGTCTGTGAAATGCTTTGAAAACTATAAGGAAAATTGATAAAGCAAAAATTTTAGTATGTGTCATATTGGTCATTATGCAAGGAAAGGACATTATTGGCAATGCAGTAAATCTGGTGTTACTGATTGTTTCAAAAACCAAGGTAGATCAATTGTGCTCTGAAAGATACTTTTTCTGTATGAAAGTCTGCTAGCATATGGGCTAATATATACTGAGCACTTAATATCTACCAGACAGGAAGTTTTCACATTTGAAGTAGGTTCAATCATTATCCTCTTTTCTCGGACAGAAACTGAGACTTCTAATGATCAGGTAACTAATCTAACATAACACAGTTCATGATTTTATGCATAATTTCAAGAAAAACACTACTTATTAAAATTAACCTGTCTAAACAGACTAATTACCAATGAAGAAATTGAAGAAGAAAAGAGCTCTTCTCAAAACACACCGGGTCCAGATTTCACAGCAGAATTCTGTCTTCCACCTGCCTTTGAAGGTCAGATCATACCAGTGCTATTTAACATTGCCCAGAGCACAGACAAAGAAGGAAAACTTTTTTGTCCAAGTCCATTTTAAGGAAAAAGTGTCATATTGATCCCAGTACTTGATAAAGATGAAGCCACAAAAGAAAATGATAGACCAAATTCAGTTAGGAATAACAACGTAAAAATCTTAAATAAAACATTAGCAAACAGAATCCAATCCAACAGCACATTTAAAGTAATGCATCACGTGGTTGGATTTTGATGCCAGATATGTCTTACCCCGTGTGTTAGCTATCACACTCACTAAATAAAAGAACACTGAATTTACAGAACTGTGTTAAGTGCAAACAGGACCGTGTACAAATCCTGTGTATACAGATGGTAAATTTTCACAAACTGAACATACCTTTGTAGCAGCACTCATGGCAAGAAGCAGCGTATTCTGAGAATCCCAGGTGCCCTCTCATGCCCCCTTTCTTCCTACCCTTCGAGGGTATCTACTATCTTGATTCCTAGCACCATAGGTCAGTCATATATTTTTTTTAACTGTATATAAATGGACCCATTCAGCATGTATTCTTTTGTGTCTAGCGTCTTTCACTTGACATTGTGAGATTCATCCATACTATTGTATACAGTTAAAGTGGATTCATTTTCAGTGAATATAGTTTTGTGTACAACAGTGTGACTCTGCCATGGTTTCGTTGTCTATTCTGTTGATGGATAGTTGGCTGGCTTCAAGTCTAAAAAAAGTGGGACTATTCCACTAGTACTGCCCTGAATATTCTTGTACAGCCTTTTGTCAAGCATATGTGTGCGTTTATCTTGAACATCACCCTGAGACTGGGTGGGTCACAGGATATGCATTTAGTAGATGCTGCTCAGTTTCAAAGTTGTTGCACCAACTTACACCAATGGCAGTCTATGAGCGTCCCGGCTCTTCCATATCTTGACTAATCCTCAGTATAGTTTTGTCTTTTCCCATTCTAGCATTGTGTTGAGTATGGAACAGTGTCACATCAGAGCTTTCATTTACATTCATGGAGTCTAATAACTGTGAGAATCTTTTCATACGTTTATTGGTCATTCTTGAAACCAAACTTAAATTTGTCAGGCCACTTGAGCTTTAGCTCACTTTGCATCAGTAAACACACTCTTGTGTTAAAATTGAGTGGGATACCTTTTGCATGCTTGTGATACAACACTTAACAAGTTCTCACCACATGGTCATCTCATATGGAGCATGATTAATGAAGTGTCCATCAGTAAAAAATGAATTCCAAAGTAATTCAAATCCTTGCATTACAACTCTCAGACATCATGAAAAGAAATACATAGACCACAGTAATGCCTCTTTAAATCTCTTTTCCTCTCTTATCTAGGCCTAGCTCTAGCATCTTTCAGCTCTAGCATCATTTCAGTGGTGTTGGAGCAATTGAACATCAACACACCCATAAAATGAGCCTTTAGGTCATTTAGGTCAAATGGCACTTCTCATAGAAAAATTAACTCAAAATGGATCATAGATCTAAATGTAAAACTATATATCATAAGACAAAAACTTCATGAACTTGGGTTAAGCAGCATTCTTAGGCAGAATGCCAAAAGCATGATCAATAAAAGAAAAAATGTTTAATTAGGCTTCACCAAAATTATACAATTTTGCATAATGCACATGAAATTTTGATCTTCAAAGATACTGTTAAGAAAATGAAAGACAAGTACACACTGAGACAAAATATATTTTTTAATATAATTTATTTTATTATCATTAATTTACAATTACATGTGCAATATTACGATTATTAAACTACCCCTTCATCAGGTCCCCCCCACCAACCCCATTACAGTCACTGTCCATCAGCATAGTGAGATGTTACAGAATCACTACTTGTCTTCTCTGAGTTGTACTGCCCTCCCCGTGCCCCCCCAACATTACATCTGCTAATCGTAATGCCCCTTTTTCCCTCTTATCCCTCCCTTCCCGCCCATTTTCCCCAGTCCCTTTCCCTTTGGTAACTATTAGTCCGTTCTTGGGTTCTGTGAGTCTGCTGCTGTTTTGTTCCTTCAGTTTTTTTCTTTGTTCTTATACTCCACATATGAGTGAAATCATTTGATACTTGTCTTTTTCGGCTTGGCTTATTTCACTGAGCATAATACCCTCTAGCTCCATCCATGTTGTTGCAAATGGTAGGATTTGTTTTCTTCTTATGGCTGAATAATATTCCATTGTGTATATGTACCACATCTTCTTTATCCATTCATCTACTGATGGACACTTAGGTTGCTTCCATTTCTTGGCTATTGTAAATAGTGCTGCAATAAACATAGGGGTGCATCGAGACAAAATATTTTTAAAAAGTACTTATGATTAAGGGTCACTATAATTAGCACACACAATATAGGTAGGTCAGGAGAAGGCATTATAGCACAGAGAAGACAAGTAGTGACTCTGTAGCATCTTACTACGCTGATGGACAGTGACTGCAACAGGGTGTGGGGAGGACTCGATAACATGGGTGAATGTAGTAACCATAATGTTGCTCATGTGAAACCTTCATAAGTGTTTGTCGATGATACCTTTAATGAAAGAAAAAACTGTGTATGTATTTTATGTTAATTTAAAAAAGAAAACCACATTTTTCATGGCAAACACATCATAAACAATTCAAAGACAAATGACAAAGTTAGAAAAAGTTTCTATATGACGTATCACAAAGCACTAACATAAAAAGCTCTTATGCGTCAATAACAAGGCCAAAGCACCTACTCCCTGAAAGAGCAAATAAATACGAACAATGAACATTCAAGGAAGTACAATTGACTTTAAAATTTGAATAGATGGTCTGGTCTCCTATACACATAAGCAAAGTGCATAATGAAACTACAGTAATATACCACTGTTAATGAGATTGGCAAACTGTTGACCAGGCCCTCTCGTTCATTGCTGAATGGAATGTATATTAGAAAATGTCATACCATCTACCAAATATTTTCTTCACTATGACATATTTATTCTACATGTGCAAAATGAAACATATTCAAGGTTATTCCTTGCAGCATCTTTTTGTACTAGTCAAAGAATGGAAACTAGCCAAATTCCATCACTAGGAAACAAACTAAATAAATCATGGAACATATCCATGCCTTGAACTACTCTGCAGCTATAAAAAAGAATGAGAGAACTTTCTGTGTCCTGCTAATGGATAATCTCCAATATATAGTATCGTTAAGGGAAAAAAGCCAGGTGCAGAATGGTGTGTGCCGTGCGCAGTGTTCTGTATGAAAGACGAGGAGCATAGGTGTTGATATTGGTTCTTGGAGCACATAGAGAAACTATAGAAAAATAAGAAAATAACAGAAGTGGTTGTTGATAGGAAAGAGAAGAGTGGGAACAGAAAAGCAGAGAATAACAGCAGGACAAGGTGTTCACTGTAGGTTTAATTTTTGAGCCATTTATATAAACTACTTCAAGAAGTTAATTATATTGTCAAATAAGCAGATAAATTTTCCATGACAGAACACCCATCAGCTGTGTGAAATACAGAGCAGACAGAAAACTATGGGAGAGCTGAGACAGGAAACTAGAAGGAGCATTTCCCTTGCACACAGCACTTCAAATGCAGAAGGAAGCAGTGTTGGCGAAACTTAACTGCCGAAAGAGCAGGAGGGGCGGGTCATAGGCATGGGAGCCGTGCGCAAGACAGTGTGGGAGACAAAAAGTGAATTTGGACTGAGAAGATTTGCATTTAGGTCCTGTTTATGCTGTCTGGGGTCTCGGGGAAGTCTTTTAAGTTCTCTGTTTTCTCATCTGTAAAAGGGAAGTAAGAACAAACCTGCCTCACAAGGTGATGGTAAGGATTAATTGAAAGGAGTGTTAAAGCACTGTTCCAGCAGTGGGGCGGTGTGGAAACAAGAAGTAAGCAAAGGAGAACAGAAAGCCTCCTGGTCTTCTGGCTGCTTCCTTCAGGGACCTAGGATCTGGCACCAGGAGTGGGGAGTTGGGGGAGATGGGGGTCGGAGATTGGGAGGGGGTCGAGGGGCAAAGCCAGAATCCCACAGCAGACGTTGGAAAAGAACGGGACATCCTATTCCCGAGGATTCTGCTTCCCATCCAGCTCTCAATCTGCTCTTTGGGTGGCGAGCAGGCATCTGGGTGGGGACCATTTTGGAGGCCTTGAATGGCATGGGAAGAGCAGGACAAGTCCTGTGGAGGGCTCCTGGGAGGTGTTGGGGGCGCTCTGCTCCCTGGGGCCCGAGGAAGGCCACCGGCGGGCGGGGGGCAGGTGGAGCTCCTTGGGAGGCAGCTGTCCGGGGAGAGATGTGGGGGCTGCCAGGAGAGAAGGATGGAGCTGAGAGGCGGTCAGAAATAAGTGCAGCTGCATCTTAGTTAAAGTGGCGAAAACAGATTTTATCCAAGAAGGACTGCCCGGAGGGCAAACACTGAGCTGCTGTCTGATCTGTGCAGAGGTGCCCTTTCATTCAGAGGAGAAGGAGGGTGAGGGAAGTGAAAAATTACAAAAAAACCAGGAAGGAGGGTATGGTCGCTGACTGGAGCTTGTGGACGTGAGGCTCCTCCCCCGACAGAGGCTGGGCAGCGGGAGCCGGCCACCCGGGCTGGGGAGGTGGTGGTAACTTCAGGTGTGGCCCGAGCACGTGCTGCCTTGGGCAGCCTTGAATTTTCCCAGCTAGGCGCTTTAGGAGGAGCTAGGGTCATCCGAGGGGTGCGCCCTGAGGTGTGAGAAACTGTGTTAGTGCTCAAGTCCTCACAGGCCAAGGTTGAGGCCTAGTCCAGGAGCCTGGCTAGAGTTTGGTCAAAGAGAGGGTCTCTGTCAAGGGTTTGGTGAGTGTCTGGCTGTATATCGTGGACAAGGGAGGAAGAAGACAGAAGGATGACTCCCAGGTTTCCCACGAAGCAGCCAAGTTGGAGGGATGTTGTTACGATTCATGGAGACAGAGAAAATAGAAAGAAGCCCAGATTCACAGGGAAAGATGAGGAGTTCAGTTCTGAACACAGTGAGTCCGAGTGCTTGAGGATGAGGCGCACTGGGCAGCGGGCACCTGGACGTTAGGGTCTGGACTCAGCGGAGACGTCGGACCAGAGATGCTGCTTACAAGTACCAACTTAAGGCATGCAAGTGGGTGCCTGGGGTCTGGCAGGGAACGGAGAACGAAAAAGAGGGACCTGAGACATAACCCTCAAGAATGTCACTTTATTCAATCCCCCGTCTGTCAGAAAAGGACACTGGACTGAAGCCTGAGGTGGTGACTAAAGTCAACCAGTCCCTCCAAAAGCCTGGCCCTTAATTAACTAGCTTAATATTCATCCATTAAGTAATTGTAATTAATCCCACTGGAATACATTTATCCATTCAGATAATTTAGGAAATGAAATAACTAGGCAATTCTGTACTTTTATAGATTTTGATTAATTATATTAATATTTTTAAAAAATTTATCCACGTGATGGACAGTGACTGTAATGGGGTTGGTGGGGGGGACCTGATGAAGGGGTAGTTTAATAATCGTAATATTGCACATGTAATTGTAAATTAATGATAATAAAATAAATTATATTAAAAATATATATCTAAAAATTAAAAAAAAAAGGGAATTAAAAAAAAATAAATTATTGGTCAGATTTCCAAAAAAAAAAAAATTATCCACAAGGATAGTAGTTACATATAAAAACAACCAGAAAGTAGGAAAAGAGGTAGAAGACTCACTCATAAGAAATACTTCACTGGTCATGTGCAACATCACAAACATTCACGCTCTCTCTTTCCGTGATGTCACTCCAACCCAAGCCATCTGCGATCTCTGCGAGGTGAAGTGTGAGAGCGCACACCTCAGGGATGAAAGATCTGAAACTTCTCACTGTCCACAAAAGTCAGCTTCCAAGGTCTCTACTCCCCACAAATGACGCCGAGGGGGATATGTACACAAAGGCTCCGGTGGGCTAATTAGCATTTTCTTACTACACATTTAAAGTTACTGCTCATGTCCAGAAACACACTTCATGTTTTTGGAGAGATAATTAGCCCACCAATGCTTTTCTCTTGGCTTTTGCCTGCTGAATTATTTTTTCAGAATGGTTTTGTCATTTACTCTTTTAAACCCATGATATGTCACATATAAAACAAATACCATTTATCAGTCCATTCAGTTCATTTGACACTGTTTTCTTCCATAATGGACAGCAGTCAACACGACATGAGGACTTAGTGGTTCCCTCGTTTAATCTCCATCATTCCTCATTCAAACTCGAAGCTGTTTTTCACAGACTATCTATGGTAAATTCTATTTCTGGGAATTATGCTCTTTAGTCCCACTCTGCCTATAGGAAATCCTCTTCACCATGGTAAAAGGTAGAATAGAGTCCACCCCACCCCCCAAATTCATGTCCTTCCTGGAATCTCAGAATGTGACTTATTTGGAAATAGGGTCTTTGCAAATGTAGTTAGTTAAGGGGAGGTCACACACCCATTAGGATGGCTGTTATGGAGAAAATGAGACTCTCAAGTTGGTGAGGATGCGGAGAAACGGGAACTCTGTGCATGGCCTGTGGGAATGTAAAACGGTGCAGCCACTGCGGAAAGCAGTTTGGTGGCTCCTCGAAAATTAAAATCACCATGATTCAGCAGTCCCACTTCTGAGTGTATACCTAGAAGAACCGGAAGCGGGAAGTCAGATACTTGTGCCCCAGTGTTCATGGCAGCACTATGCACGATGCCCAAAGATGGAAACCCAAATGTCCGTCATCAGATGAGTAGATAAACAAAATGTGGTAATACATACAATGAATATTATTCAGCCTTAAAAAGGATCAAAATTATGACCCATGCTCCAACATGGATATAGCTTGAAGACATGCTGCAGTGGAATGCGATGGGCACAAAAGAACAGATATTTGTATGATTCCACTTAAATGAGGTACCCAGGAATAGACAAATTCATAGGGGCAGAAAGTAGAACAGAGGCTAACAGAGATTGAAAGGAGGGAAAATAGGGAGTTATTCAATGGGTAGAGTTTCCGTTTGGGATAATGAAAAAGTTCTGGTAATGGATAGTGGAGATGATTGTACAACATTGTGAATGCACTTAATGCTACATAGTTCAATACCTAAAACAGGTTAAAATGGTAAAGTTTATGTTATGTATATTTTAATCACAATAAAAAGTTATAACAAAAAAGGAAGTCATACTGAAGTAGGGTGGCCATTAATCCATGAGACCGGTGTCCTTAAGAGAAGAGGAGAGCCACGGGGCAGCAGGCTGTGTGAAGATGGAGGCAGGCCCTGCAGCGATGCGGCTGCGAGCCAGAGGCACCGAGGACTTACGGCAGCTGTCGGAAGCTGCGAGAGGCAAGGAGGTATACGCCCCTGGTGGCGTCTTCAGAGAGAACATGGCCCTGCTGACGCCTTGATTTTAGGCTTCTAGTGTCCAGAACTGTAAGAGAAAAATTTTCTGTTGTTTTAATCCACCCAGTTTATAGCACATCAGCCCTAGGAAAGTAATATATTGTAATTCAGGGAGTTAAATATAAAAAGAAGCCTTTGATTTGGGAGGTTGGGGTACGGACAGGACGGGAGGGTCTCAAGGGGCTGCTCAGGAAACACTGTTCCATCAGTTCATTTTTGAAAACCAGGTACATTTGAATTCCATCTGAGGAAATCCCATTGTCTACTTAAGGCTTATTATATGCACAGTAAGCCTTTTCTGAGGATATTTTTACTTTACACAGGTTTTAAGTGTTTCAAAAAGACAATATTGTCATGGCGGAATGCTGTATTTCAGCTATTCATATAAGGGAGGGTACTGAGTCCATAGAAAAGGTTACAAAGCAACCTGACTCAAAACTTGAAAATGTACATATGCCAGAGTATTAGGAGTAGCTACTATTTTATGAATTTTCAATATTTTTTTGCATGAGTTACTTTAGTAATCAGAACAAAAATTAATGTTACTTATAAAGCTTTTCAGTTTCAAAATCAGAAATAATTCAGTTGGTGGTTCGAAGTTGGCATCTTGGAGGGAGAGCTCTTACAGACTCGACTGGGGATGCAAGAGCATTCAGCCACCCATGACAGTTGGGTCACATCCCTAACGGTCCCTGCTCAGTGATATGGCAGGACACCACATGGAGGATGTGGTCCTTGGGGGGTTCCCATTCATCCTTGAACTCAGAGCTTTGGAAACAACCACGCTCTGAGTCTTTCTCCCACTGAATGATGGTGTTTCCATGTTTAGAGACATTCTTTACATATTTGATTATCTTCTCACTGAGATTAACAGTTTCATTATTTAAACAGTTTAGCTTGTAGTGACAAATATTTATTTTACCAGGCACCATGCTAAGTGCTGTGAGGCTGTGAGGGGTGCTTAGTTCTGTGATTAGGACCATGAGATCTAGAATCGGACTGGCTGGGATTTGAATCCTGGCTCTATAGTTTCCTAGCACTGGAAAAGGAGCAAATTTCTTAATTTCTTCAACCCTCAGTTTTTAAATTTGCAAAATAAACACCATATATTTAATCAAATCTAAGATGTGTTTGATCGAAGGAATACATTATTTATTTACTTCTAAAAAAGACAAGCGCTGCCAGTTAGTTTGTCATGTTGCCTTAAACTATAGCCCAATATAGTGCATGACTTGGTAACGCCAGCCTCTCATGGCTTTGAAATTTCTTTCATCTGTACCAGAAATCTAGCAATTTCTCCCGCCTACCATTGTGTTGTTTAGTGTGTGTCGGGCAATCCTTTTGTGCACTTTCAGAAGCTGAAGGTACCACAGCTTCATCTCCTACAGGGACTCGTCCTTTCTTAGGACCATGAAACCCTTGCTTTGTGCTTTAGCGAGAAATTATAGAAGTGCAATCATTTCTTCCACATCTAATTTCCAGCTCCATTTTCATTTTTTCTGAGTTCGCATAGTCCCAACAAGGCACACGAATCAGCTGAAATGCTTACATTAACAGCAGGACCAAGTGTGGGTACACACAGGCGGACAACCGCTTACAGCCTCTGCCTGGCCAATGGTGATTGTAAAATGCCATCAGTTGGTAAGATGCATCAGCATTCTGAGGTGTTGGTGAAAGAAAAAAAATAGTCTAAAAATATATATTAGGATTAATTAAATCAGTGGCACCTCCCTCTTGGAAGTTTGTGGTGATTGAATTAAATGCCTGGCACATATTAAGCATTCATTAAATGTTAATTATCGTTTTATTACACAATCCCAGCCCTCCAGAATGGTGTAGGTCCTAAGGTTTAGATCTGAAAATAGTCTCCAAAAGATTAATATGTGTGATTCTTAGTGAGCAGAAACCCAGGCCTTCCCTTCCTCTCCTGAGGGATTTCTAGGTACCCTCTGTGCTTTGATCCAGCCACTTGGCAAACACCAACCGAAACTGCCTAGTCGGGGCTGCGCAAAGGGCCCTGTGAGCTTGTGGTCAGCCTTCAGCAAGCAAGTCCTGTCAGAATGCAGGATGAAAATGTTCAGAGCCCCTAGGCATTGCTCATGTATTCTTAAAGGTGGAAAACGGTCAGGGAATCAAAAGAACAGCTGAAAACAAAGCTGTTTGGGGAGAAAAATAAACAAAGCTTTAAGAGTAATGGAAAAAAGAAAAAGGTTGCATGAGGAATGAGAACTAATTTCTAGTCCTGTGCTTCTCCAAGTCAACATGTGACTGACATTTCCTTCCAGTAGCTCCCTTTTGAGCATTATAAGATCTTTTACATCCACATCATTACTTCATTCAAGAGGAAAGTAAAGCATGGGAGGGGAGGGGACTCCATGGGAACCTGGCTTCGGGCTGGGCCATGGTGATTTCCCTTCCTTCTTTCTGATCTTCTCTGTCAGCTGTTGTATAATGTGTTGATACAATGGAAACATTTAATCTAGTAACAGAAAGGTATGTTAAGCACTATTTTCATCACAGTCAGGGAGGCACTTGATAATTAATACATAAAGAAATCCTGGGAAAAGTCCTTTTAGGAAAGAGGTTTAAAAAAATAAATGAAACTGTTTCGGAAAGAAAAACATCTTTGTTAGGTGGGTAGGCTACAGTAAAAGAATCACAAACACCAAATAAGGGGCATGAGCTTGTTTTGTTTCCACCTATAAATAGACTTCTGGATAAAAGGGCAAGGGACATGAACTTTCCATTAAATGAATACTTTTAAAGCTGTTAACTACAGTAAAAACTTTGTTCTAGGACAAGAGAGACACATACATATATATATAAATGTTTGGGTATATTAAATGTACTTCATAGTATGTATATTTAGCTTTTAAAGGTATAGAAATAAATATAAAAGCATAAGAATGGCCAAAAATAGCAATGATGAGTGACTTAAAGTTCTAGAAATTCTGCTGGAAGCCCCTTTTGCAGGAAAAGCTGAGCCTCTGATAAATTCTAAACTTCTTTGCTGATAATTTCATCTCCCAGATCCTGACCAATTGGAAATGGGTAATCGATCAGAGTGAAAGTCTGGGAACTCTTGAAGACAGTGATTCTGCCAGCAGGGAGGGGAGGCCAGGCACCCAAGTAAACTCGGTAGGGTAGTAAGTCAAGAAATTGGCTGGTTCAAGCTTAACCCAAAGCAGGGAGCTGAAGATTTAGGAGCAGGCTGCAGAACCCATCCCGGGCAAAGCTTCAGGCTTCACAAGGGACTCAAACCAAGAACTAGCCATCTCTCAGGTCCAAGGCCACTCTCTGTTTCTCTGCCTGATTTCCCATCTGTTCTATGCCAGGTTCTTCCAAATGCCAAGAATTTGGGTGTAGGTGAGATGCTCCTATGGGTACTTAGTAAGTGCTGGGAAATGGGGAGCTCAAGGGTGTAAATTCGACGTGGAGTTTGTTCTGCTTCATCAATGGAGCTAAACTTTTATACTTGCATTCCAGTCAGTTGATGATTATAGCCTGTGGTGGGGTGGAGGGCCTGTGGGGAAAAGAATAGAAAACTTCCAGGGGCTCCTAGCTCTGCAAATGTCTGGGGTGGCTCCGGCACCCAAGCGCAGTCCTCAGGAAGTTGCTGGGGAGGGCCATGGACAGCAAGCCTTGCAGAGACTGGTTACAGGGTGTGCAGAGCAGGTGAAAGGGAACCCCCGGGGATCTGTGTAGGGCAACAGGCTTGTTGGCCGGAGTAACTCTGTGTTCTTTCCTGTGCCTGTGTTCTTCTCTCTCTCTCTCTCTCTGAACACCAGCTTTCTGCGCTGTCTGCATATGTCTGGGCCAGATGCAGCTCCAGGTTCTGCTTCCTACCACTTCCCAGGCAAGTGCCTGGAAAAGAAGGAGAATTTCTGCATCCCTGTTTTATCTTCCCAGGAGACAGAATCTACTGGATTGCTTCGAACCAGGTATCTACCTTTGTCCAGCTAATTGTGGTCATAGAGTCAAGGATGGTCCTTAGGTCATCCATTAAGTGCAGGGTCTTAGCGTATGTGTGGGGGGTGGGATGTTGGAGTGGAGGGGTGGACAGAGCCCCAAGTTCTCAGAAAAGGTCAGGGCATACCTGGCCAATTCCATGATGGATCCCATGCTCTGGGCTCAGTCAACTACATACCCTAGACGTAGGAACACATATGTCATAAATATGTGGGGGGAAAAAATAGACCTGACTCCAAAGCCAGAGGCTCTAAAAGCTTAGTGGGCTCAAGACGGAAGAAGTCTTAACAAAAGCAAAATTCTGAACAAGCAATTACAAACAATGCTCCTTTTTGAGGAAGACATGGGAAGATATCAAAAGAAAGTCAGATCATACATAGGTGACACCAACATGTGCAAATATACATAATTGTGTAAACAGGACAGAAGGAGTATACAGAATGAAGTCAGTGAAAGTTCTAGAACCCAAAAAAACAAAAACATAAAAACACCAGGAAGCCAAATAATAAAATATTCAGTAACTTAAAAAATAGATATACAGCTGACCCTTGGACAATGCAGGAGAAGTGGTGTCCAGCCCCCATGCAGTCAAAAATCCATGTATAACTTTTGACTCCCCCAAACTTTACTAATAGTCTACTGTTGACCAGAAGCCTTGCCCATGACATAAGCAGTCAATTAACATATATTTTGCATGTTATTTGTATTTTATACTGTATTCTTACAATAAAGTAAGCTAGAGAAAATGTTTTTCAAATTGTCACAAATCTCTAAAAATATTTCCAGTATTTATTGAAAAAATCTGTGTATAAATGGACCCATGTGGCTCAAACCGTGTCGCTCAAGTGGCAACTGTATTTGAGATAAGAATAGCAAAGGCAACTCACTGCTTGAGGTGGGGGGCTAATGATAAATGACCAGCGTGAGGACACAGGCCTTTTCAAGACAAATTGCTGAGTGGAGACAGCAAGTTCAAGACAGTATAACCAGTGGGATATTTGGTAAATACAGAATTATGCTTATATTTATGTACTTAAAAAGAGATCTGGGTGTTGAGTTGAGTAATTTTTCTTTTTTCCCCCTATTTTGTAAACAATGAACTTCCACTGTTTATGTAATGAAAATAAAATGGAGATAAAAGGAAAATGTAGAGCAAGAATTTCAATTTACTTTTTTTTATTAATGAGAAATTTTTCAGATGGAGTGGGGCAAACAGACACCCTTAAGAGAGTACAAAGTCCTTGCTAGAGGAGGAGTTAAGAGAAGATCTACATGCTTTACATGAGTTTAAGACTCCTAGCAAATTATTCTCCAGGCTCCTGCAAAAACTTTAAAGTGATGTCCCTGGAACCACTGATAGTCAACTAGTCGAATTCAGGCTGGAGAGTTGGAGGATTTGGTCTGATACAAAGAAAATGAAGAAATGGATATATCATTTTGTATACCTTGAGTTTGTGAGCTAAGCTTGATATCTGCTACATTTACTGTGTTACAGTTACCATTACTAGGGTGAGGAGTGGTTAGAAGTGACATGGGATTCTAAGTTAGGTACATGCAGAAGTCTGGCTGACTGCTTGGAAGCTCCTGGCAACTTGGCAGCACTTGGATACACTTGGATAGTTGGGATTTCTGCATTTCAGGGCAAGGATGCCCTTTATCAGGGCATTAATGTACTGTTTTAATAGGATATTTTCTCCAATTACTGTTGTTCCAGCTTCATTTTATGAATTACTATTAGTTTAGCATGATTGTAGGTTCCATGACAGCTGACTTTCATTACAACCGTCATTTATCTTGATGCTTAAATTGCCCCTGATTTGACTATGGGGAACTCAAAATTTTAAGTTGGTCCCTCCATTCTTTGGTATTTAAGCCACTTTCTTGCTTAATGTTACAAGATGATCCAGAGTCATTTTATACTTTCCCTGCCCCAGCCGTGGAGTCAGCCATTTTTCCAAAGAGCCCTGGTTCCTTCTAGTAGAGGATGGTATCTAGAAGCCAAAATCTGGGCTCTACATGTGCCCGTTATTCCTGGTGTGTCATTGCTTCTAGGCCCTCTCAGCAGAGTTAGGAAATGAGTACTTGCATGTGTGTTCTTGTGCGTGTATGTGTACATGTGAATGCATACACATACATATATATATATATATGTAGGTCTCTTGTCTATCCATAGGAAGCCATAAGTAAATACAGATACCTCTAATTCCAAACGGACACCACAGGGCAGATTCTAATCTTCCCTCTGTCTATATTTATATTTCCCTTTTCCTCCAGTGAGAAACCTAGCTCTCACTACCCTCAATATGTATATTCATATGCTCAAGGCTTGAGCACACAGAAAGTAACTTCAGAGTTACTAGCCTATGCCAGTGTGAGAATTAGATCTACTAGCTAGAGTTAAATATATTTATGATTTTTGGGTAAAATTTATACACAGTGAAATGAACACATCTTACATGCACAATTCAGTGAGTTTTGCTGAATGCATAAAGCCATGCAATCCATATACTTACCAAGATATGACTATTTCTATCATTCAGGAGCATTCTCTCTTGTTCCTTTGCAGTTAGTCTCTACACCCCCACCCAGAGGCAGCCAGTGTATGACCCCCCACCCATACATTGGTTTTGCCGACTCTATAATCTCATGTGCCTAGAGTCTTATAGCATGCACTCTTTGGTTCCCAACCTCTTTTGCTTAGTGTGTCTGTAAGAGTCACCCATGTTGCATGTATCAGTGATCCATTCTTGCAGGATTTCACGAGGAATATGCCACATTTTGTTTATCCATTCTCCTGCTGATGGACTCCTGGATTGTTCCCAGTTTATGGCTATTGTGACTAAAGCTGCTATGAACATTCTTATTGAAAAAGAAGAAAAAATAGCAGTTGTACTGGGCAATTTCTCTGCCTCCCCCACCCCTGCCCACCTCCTTCTTCACCCATTGCTTCCATACCCTGCTTTGAGCAGCATCTGAGAGCACCTCGCCTCAGCTGCACCACACACCGAGGACTTCTGCATATTGAACGTGAAGCCAGTGGGAAATGCTCTCTCCCTTCTATCCATCGGTAGACAATTCTGAGGCATGTTCTACATGGCTCTTCAGAAGGCCCCAGTGGGGTTGAGCCACAGTTGCCCACAGCAGGGACAGACCTAATGCACGTTGGGTCAGCTCCCTGTTGCACTCTGCCCCCACCCCCGTGCCCCTGCTCCCTGGGGTCAGACCCCAGCAAACTGCCATATGCAAGCCCTTGCCCCAGGCTCTGTTTCTGTGCAGAATGCAGAATAAGAGAGCAGCTTTATCCAGATATTTAGAAGCAGGCAGGCAAATAGCAGAGGTAAAAACTAAAAGTATGAAAGAACAACTATATTGTGGTGTTCCCTGACTTGGAGACTGGAAAGTTTCTCTCCCCTCTCTCTCTCTCATCTCCTATAAAATGCATTTCAACTTCAGAAATGTTGAAATGTAAAAGAACACATCTTCTGTGCAAGTATATATAGGGCCATATATATGGCCAAGATATGACCACTTCCATCATTCTGGGACATTCTCTCATGTTCCTTTGCAGTTAATCCCCACTCCCCCCAAGAGGCAGCTCCTGTTCTGACCCCCCACCCATAGACGGTTTTGTCTGCCTCTCTCACTCTTGGGATTTTCACCAGGGCAGAGACTGAAATCTGATGTAAACACATGAAACACAGTAGGTGTTCAGCAAACATTTGTGAATAAGAAAATGATGGACAGCAAGGAAAAAGGAAGCTGAGGAGATTGAAGTTGGTTTTGGAAGAAGAACTCTGAGAGATAGATCGTTGGTAAAAGACTTGAAGAGAAAAGGAAAATCAGGTTGAATCCCCAGGAGCCTGAATGAATACAGATGTATGAAGAGTAGAACCAGGACCACGAGGCAGCTGAGCCAGCCGGAGACCTACGGAGGACAGATTCCCCGGTAGACCCTCCTTTGCTGGAAGGTGACAGAAGGAAGCCTGATAGCCTCAGCAGAAAATAATGTTTTTACCACTATTCCCTTCCCAATATTTCAGAGAAAAATAGGCTCAAAAAAGATTATTTTAATAAGCAGGCTTCCTAAACTAGCTTATAGCAATTTTTCTATAAATCCTTCCAGTGCAGCTTCTGTACCACTTCTGGTGACACAACTTCCTGAATAGCATACTTGGATTTCACAGATTAAGATGATTACTGAGCATTAATAGAATAGTAACTGGATCAAGAATGTCATGCTAATGAAAAGCAGAGCCACCTACAAATAGAAGGAAACAGATACTAAGAAATCCAGAGGGCACCCCCAGTACATGTGCCTTGGGTTCATTTTAGGGTCTTGTTTGCTCCCCAAGTTAGGAAAGGTTGCAAATGCTTTGTGAAAGGTACCAGGGAAGGGTTGTATATGTGCAAACAGTTTAGGAAACTAAGCACTATTTCCCCCCAATCCTCATTAAGGAAATCAGAGCTGGGTTTGCTTTAGAAGTGTTTATAGACTGCATAGGAAAATAGTCTAGAGACCTCATCCCGTACCTATGGTAATGGTCTTCATGTGAGAGTGTTATCAGCTTAGCAGGTAAAGGATGAGTTGTTTGTGTGGTTGACACTTTTTTTATAAAGGTATCATTGATATAAACTCTTATGAAGGTTTAACATGAAAAACATTGTGGTTAGTACATTCACCCATATTATCAAGTCCCCCCCACCCCATTGAAGTCACTGTCCATCAGTGTAGTAAGATGCCAGAGTCACTACTTCTCTGTGCTGTACTGCCTTCCCTATGACCCACCCCCCACACCATGTGTACCAATCATAATGCCCCTCAATCCTCTTCTCCCTCCCTCCCCACCCGCCCTCTTCCACCCCTCCCCTGTGGTAACCACTAGTCCCTTCTTGGAGTCTGTGGGTCTGCTGCTGTTTGGTTCCTTCAGTTTTGCTTCGTTGTTATACTGTGTGGTTGACATTTTAAGTGAAAGTTTAACCTTATTAGCCCTTCCAGAAAACTATAGATAGAAGGCATTAGGCTTGTGTGCTTCGGTAAGAGACTAGGGGGGACAACTGGATTTACTGGTCAGGAATCTCATTACCACTGATGTCCCTGGGGAGCCATCAGAGCTTTGGAGCACAGGAGTAGCTTTGAGGAGAGGGGCAAGAAAGACCACCCAGAGAGCAGAGAGGGCCACAGGGAGAGTGGAGGGCCCCTTGGGGGCTGGTGATCTTACGTCTGTAGCCAGTCTGCCCTGCAGTGAGTTTCATCCCAGGCACTCAGCTTCCTGGGTGCAAGAGAGAAAAGGTGGACATTTGGTCCATCTAGGGTTGGAGATCTTCCAGGTGAATACGTAAGAAAAGTCCAAAGAGAAGTAGAGTTTGGTTTAAGCTATTGAACATAATGGTCTACAGGCTATAGAGCCTGGCACACAGTAGGTTAACAAGAATTGTGCCTATTACTACCAGAGGGGAGAGAGAATTGCAGCCTTCCCCAGCCCTCTACTACTCCTGTCTGACCCCCGTCACCAACGCATGCAACTCCAACTCTTTTAGCCCCCAAGATATTTGTACAAAATATCTGCATATTTTTGAAGGTAGATGTGATGAGTATTTTATATCATCAGTCATTTTTCTTTTCTTATGTGTCCCCATTTCATTATTATCTAGGTGAGAAGATAAAGTCTCAGAATTTGGATTCTTTGTTCAGATGTTCAGTTTATCACTGGAATGATGTTATGTGCAGCTAATTCTGAGTTTCAACAGATGATACAACTTAAGAGTAATCATCAGATGAGCCACAGTATGTAATTTATTATAATCATAATAATTTTGAAAGATTTCTTATTGAGAAAATCACATTTGTCTAAATATAGTGGTACTTGGGTCTTTTTTTTAATGTTAAGGGGCTTATTACTGTTACTAGTCTGTAAGGACTGCCTTTGGTCTGCTATCTGAAAAGTAAGTGTTTCTATGGAAGAAGTACATTTCAACATACAAACATACAGGTCACATTAGGAATGAGTAGTGACAAAATAAGAAACATGTTTTAGTACATGGAATTAAGAGTGAGTATGCTCATCCTTAAAGTGAGGAAATTAGAAAATACGACTATTTTCAGCACTATCCAAAAGGTAGACACTAGCCACTGGTGGTGGCTCCTTAAATTTAAATTTAGATTCATCAAATAAAATTAAAACTTCAGTCCCACAGTCACACTGGCCATATTTCAAGTGTTGATAGCCAGGTACAGCTAGTGGCTTCTCTACTGGACAGCACAGATATAAAACATTTCCATCACTGCAGAAAGTTCTGTTGGACAGCTCTGGTCTGTAATTCTGGTATTAACACAATTACAATCCAGGGTTGATGTTAAGATGCTTCCAGAAGTCATGATATAATTTAACAATGGGTATAATCATGTTATAATTTCCTGCTTAATCCATTGGCTAACACTTCTAGAATATACCTACATCTCATCTGGCCCAACAGACCAGGGATGAACTGAAGCAAGGTGGGCCTACTGCAGTGAAATAATTTTCAGGTAGTGGAGAGAAAATATATTCTAGACCCCTCCCACCTTCCTTCCCTCCTTGCCCTCCTTCCTTCCTTTCCCACATTTTCTTTGAGTTCAGCCAAGTCCTGAGTCAGCTACTGGGCATTCAAAGATAACTGCATCTGTCCATTGGATCAGGCAGAAAAACAGATGATGATAATACAGTGTATTTGGTAGGAAATATGATAGAAGGATCCTCAGGGTCCTATGGAAATCTATGGGAGGAGTACCTAACCCTAATGAAAAGGCGAGGGAAAGCTTTCTAGAAAGGGTGATATGTAAGGCCATTGGTAAAGGATGTGCATGAGTTAAAATGGTTTCCAAGGGTGAATAGCATAGTTTGCCTTTAATTATGACTCTGTTAAAATGCAACAATTGGGGAAAAAGCAATTTGAGAAAACTAATAGTTTTCGAAGTTATTAGTATTATAAACTCTGTGCTGTGCATAATTTCAAAGGCACTATCCAAATGTGAGAATGGTTCTCATCTTCCACTCCAAAGGTTTACTTGCCTTTTTAGTTGCTTCTTCCTATGTGTTAAAAAGAATAACCAGTCGATTCTGCTAATCAGAATCACTGAATAGCCCCATACCCCTCCCAGCTGCATTTCTCAAGACTACCGCCATTTCAGTAAATGTTACATCTTGTCTCTTACTTTCTCAAGCCAAGATTTCTGGAGTTATTCTTGACTCCTTGAGGTTTTCTTACATGCCACATCTATTCCTTCAACAGAGCCTACTGTCTTTGCCTTCAGGATATATCCAGAATTATGCCCCTTGTCCCTAGTTCCTGTGATTCCTTTGTGGCCCAAACCACCCCTGCGTCTGGCTGCGAGAAGAGCACGGGCCTTTGCACGGTCTTTTCCGCAGTTGTTCTTCCTCATCAGTTGTACCCTCAGCAGCCAGAGCAACACATTTAAAACCTGAGTCAGATCATATCATGCCTGTGTTCCAAACTCCCCATTGGCTTCCCATTTCACAAAGATAAAGTTGAAAGTCCTTGCCATGGACCACACGTCCCTATGTGACCTGCTCCAAGCTACACTCTCTCACCACTCTCTTGTCTACTTATGCTGCTCCTGCCATGCTCGCCTTTTTGTGACTTCAGGAATGGTCCACACACACGCTCTCTTCCTGGAGAGCCAAGTCTGGAAAGCCACATGGATCACTCCTTCACTTCTTTCAGCGTCTGTCCAAATGTCCCCAAGCAAGAAGCCTTCATTGTCTATCCTGTCTAAGGTAGGTCACTCTGTACCACCATCTCCACCACCCTTCTTCATCCTTTCTTTGTTTATCTTCATTAGACTTGATATGTATTTGTTTATTAGAATATAAGCTCCACGAGAGCATAGACGTTGTTTTGTTTACTGCAGTATCACAGTCCCTCTATCAGAGTCTCATAATGCAAATGAAGTTTGTACTTGTTAATGAATGAGTGAATGGCATTGTTTTATCACATTTCCTCTATATCATATAACCTCCATAGACTCATAAAGACATGATTACATATTACATTCCCAGTCACCAGCTCACTACCTGGAAGGTAAACTCATGATAAAAGAAATTCCTTGAGTATATCTCCCTCATATTGAAAACTATAAGATCATAGATAAAATAAATCTTAAGAGGTACTCTGGTTTACAGCCATACCTTCAGGGAAGACCATACAAAACACCTACTCTATTTTGAAAGGTTACCAGGGAAGAAGAATCCATTGTTTTCTCTGTTTAACGTTTTTTAGTTCCAGGGGATTCTTTCTTAAGCCAAATCTAAATCCCATTTTCTTTTATTCTGGGATGAGAAGAATTTTAATAAATAAAACTGGTCAGTTGTAATGTCAACTGTACCTCAACTTAAAACAAAAACTGTTTAGTATTTTTTTTTCTTTTCTTTCCTTTTTCACAAAGAATCCATGATCACTGTAGAAAAAAAGAAAATAAAAAACTATCCACAATGCCCAAAGATAACCTCTATTAATAGCCTTTCATATTTACATGGATGTATACACATGTATTAATAAATATTTTATTGGCATATAACATATATAGAAAGAAGTACACAAATCATAAACGGTTTGATGAATAATTCCAAGTGAATACACCAGTGTAACTACAACTCAGGTCAAGAAAGAGCCCTCCCACACCTGATCAGTATTCTCTTTATCCTCCCCATATTTAACCATTCAGGATGCCTGACACTGTAGATTAGTTTTGTCTGTTTTTAAACTTCATGTAAGTGGGACATACAGTACTCTTTAATGTCTGCCTTTTATGCAACATTGTGTTTTGGGCTTCAATATGTACACAGACACATAGACATTATTTCTCTGTGTATTAGGTCTCTCTTCAGTTGTTGTTAACCAGCTCTTAAACCCATCGATTTAAACAAAATTTCAATTATATAGTTTCTAGAATTTTCATCCTCTTGTGCTGATGAAGTTTGAGCTAGACATAAAATATATGTTTCTGTCACTTGTTATTCAAAGAGCTGTGACTTTTAGTATCACCAACAGTTTAGGAAACCAAGGAAAACTGGGCTGGAAAATCAAGATATGAAGCTATGCACTTTTCTTCCTTGTAGGTGACTCCTTGATGAGAGGGTAGTGTTAAGTCAGTATGTTCACGAGCATTCCAAGCATACTTGGTACCAATGTCTGCAACCGATGCCTACAATTCACAGGCACATTTCACTTTCATGTGGTTATACAATGTTCCTTAGATCTCCTTGAAGTGAAAATTAAAATTATTTTCTATGATTTGTCTTCCTTGTCAGAAAACAGGACCAAGGGCTTTTAAGAACTGGTGCTGCTGTTCCGTGACTGTAGGATGGTGACATCATCCTTCTAGGAATGATTTCATTTATGCCCTTTCTAGATACATCTGAAAGCAAACCCAGCCTCAGGAGGGGGCGAGTCCATACACACGGCATGATGAGCCTTAGTGTATTGAAGCCTTTATAAGCTGATTGACAGGGTCAAGTGGCCACTGTTCTGAGGGTGACAAGCTCTGTTAATTGGCTTTTTGCCAGGCAAAACTGCACAAGAATTTTTCTAATGAGCCTGTTCTAATGCATCCTTCTAACCCAGGAGCCTAAACTTCCCTCATGGGAGCCCCAACAACTGCCACTGGGGAATTCGCACAAAAGCCCCCTAGTTGGGGGCTCAGACGTCAACCCTCCTGATAAATTGCACCTCCAGGTGCAGTGGTCCTCAGGGGAGGAGGCAATAGAGAAACACCTTATTAAAGCATAACGTTTGGGCAGAAAAGATTGTTTGTTACTTTTGATGTACTCCCTGCAAGATACGCTGAACTCTTTTTTGGCAGATTTTGTCATGTATTCCAGATGATTTCTTCTAATTAAAAATATTTTACGAAATACCTGCTTCTGCTCTAGTGATGAATGCTCTGCTTTCTACATGAGATAAAGTTTAGGGACTACACCCAAAGAAATATGAAGCAATGCCTATTAGCAGAAATGTGAAATGTGAAGTATGTAGAAAGGCCTGCAGGCCTTGGGAGAGGAGAAAGGAAGCCCTTGCTCGTGGAGCCGAGCCTGGAGGAACCAGGCAAAGGGGGTGTCCAGGAACACATCATACAGTGAAAGGGGTGTGTTAGGGGCTGAATCATGTCCCTGCCTCCCAATTCACATATTGAAGTCTTAACCCTCAGAATGTGACTGCATTTAGAGATAATTACCTTTTAAAAATGAAGTCATAGGGTGAGCCCTAATCAAACAATGGGTGTCCTTCTAAAAAGAGGAGATTAAGACAGACACACACACACACACACGGAAGAGCAGTGAGACACGGGGGAAATGGCCATCTATAAGCCAAGGAGAGAGGCCTCCGAAGAACCAGTCTTGCTGACACCTCGATCTCAGACTTATAGCCTCCAGAATTGTGAGGAAACCAATTTCTGTTAAGCCACCCAGCCCAGGGTACTTTGTAAAGGCAGCCCTAGAAAACAAACGCAGGGTGCAACACAAAATGGATTTAGAGTGATGTCACTGTGAGCTTGCCCTCTGAACTTCACACCCATGGCATGAAACTTCTTTGCACCATCCCTTAAACGTAGCTGGATCTTTTCCTAAGGCTTTAGCATATATTTTCTTGTTGTCATGCCTTGACATGCTTCTTTATCCTGATTTAATGCTCTGTCTTCTGCTTTTGTGTCTTCACCTGCTGAACATGTGTAGAAATTTGTCAAGCCTTCTGTTAGTTGCTTATCCAAGCTACTAATATTTCCCTCTTTAACGTTCAGCATGTAAATCCTTTTAATCTGTACATTTAAATTGCTAATGTGCTACTTGTCTGGTTGTTCTTTATAAAGTGGCATTTGGGGTGTTTATCTTTTCAACTCTGAGAAGTGAAGGGACTGATTGTTGAGTTCTTGTTTTCGGCTTTGCTCTTTGGGCTCTGCTGAGCTGCTGAGCTGGCTTAGGGGGAATAAATCACCAAGAGCCTGTACTTGGCAGGGCTTTATATCGGGGTATGGAAATGTCCTTTATGGTCCTTTGTGTAATTCATGTCCTTAAGTCAACACAAAAGACAAAGAAGGGCAGGGGGTGAATCTCCATGGAGACCAGAAAATGCATAATCTCTCCCTCTGAAATTATAGTAGTATATGATCTGTTGTAATCATGTGTTGATGGTGGAAAACAATAAAGAGGAAGAGGATGAGAGGATAATCTCCTTCTTAGTGGAAATCATACCTATTTGACTAAATTTAATCAATTGTGATGCTGTCAAATTCTTAAGTTAGAATTCTGGGAAACTGTGTCCCTAGGATGGGATAAGAGGCACCTGAGGATCTGGTGTTTCTATGCCCATCTGACACGCAGCTGGCATTAGAAAACTGTGCCGAAGTATGAAAGAATGCATTAGCAGTTGGGCAGGATCTCATCGTGGGCTCAGACACCATTCATCATCCCTGCAAAAACTAAGGGAGAGTTCCACTGTCTGGGGAATGCTGGGTAATGTCTGCATATGACTGAGTGGAACCAGTAACTTCTATTTACCATCTTGATTCTCTTTCAAGGAGAATGATGCTCAAGTGTGTAAATATGGCCAAAGGAGGAAATGAAGTTCACTGTGGTGAGAAGATAAACAGAGCATATAGGGAAACCAACCAGCTAATGAATGCAAGTCACTGTATCCAGGTAAGTTACATCCCATGTAACTGACATGTTCTTAGTCTGTCTCTGGATACAAAATGGCATTCTGATTACTTGTTATACCCAGATTATTATGGGCATTGGACTGACACTCCCCCTCCCCCCTCAACAACCTCTGCTTTGTTGTGGGAACTTAGCCCTTACAAAGTGGGCCTGTGTTTCCAGAGTTTCCTATGGTAATGCCTCAGATCAGTGCCCAAATATTTTTGTCCACTTGTTCTGTTTCTTCCTCATCATCCTGCCGCGTTCTTGCTCAGAGTGCTGGGAATTAAGGGGAGTTTTAGCATGATGATCTCTCCTGGTTGACTGCTGACTGAAAAAAATCACCTTTAATTCCGGGGATAGCCACTGCTGCATTGCAGTGTATATACTTCCAAATTTTTCTGTTTATGCATATAAAAATAAAATAAATGTAAATTATATATAAATAAAACTTTATATATATGAAGTAGCTTGAGATCAGATTATACATATTATTTTGTATCTGGCATTTTATTTCTTCATATATAGTGAAAATATTTTCAATGTTACTGAATATTGTAATACATCATCCTTTTAATGAATACATGGTACCATATGAATGTACTATCATTTACTTAACAATCTGTTAGACTTTTAAGCTGTTCCCAATTTTCCCACAACTGCACTGCATCTATTTCATATCCATTTTAATGCACCTCCTGGTTGTTTCCTTAAGATATGTCACTGTACGTGGACTTCCTGGGTTGAAGAGTAGGAACATTTTGAAGACGCATGCTCTTGCTTATTTTGCTGTTCACCTCTTCACGTACCCAGCTAAGACAGTAAGCTTCCAGGTATCAGGAGCTTTTCTTTGAGTTCACCCCATTCTCTTCACAGTACTTGGGGATGGCAGAGCTTCAAAACTCAGCAAAGATGGTGTACCAGTAACAACCATGAAGGTAGCCGAATGTCCTGAAGGGCCCTGAGGAAACACGCATATTTCCAAAGGGAAAACGGATTAAGTTTTCGCACCCCACTCCTTGTCTGAACCAGGGTACCACAGGGAACAGAAATTCTCGGAACACAGTGACCCCTCGGAGGATAAACACTCCTTACCTGGGTGGAGGACGTTTAGAGTTTCCTCCAATTGTCTGTGATTTGTTGGGGGCTCGTTTTTGTATGTCCGACCTCGTAGAGCGATGATGCACCATGGGCATTCATGGGAACGAATGAAGGGCCAGGGTCCTCACGACCCGAGGTGCAGATCCCTTCAGTGGCTGCCAGTTTGTCACTGTAAATAAAAATACTTTTTGGAGGCAGCATAGACTCATTCTTTCTTTTTTCTTTCCTCTGTAGTCGAAGGAGAGGTGACGAAAAAGTGCAGGCAGTGCTGGTGCTCAGAGGGGACCTGGGACTTCTGCGGGCAGCCGAAAGAGAGGGAGAGGGCTGGGGTGGGTCTAGGCACGATTTCCTTCGATTGTCTTCTCTTCCTCCGCGCCATGCCCTCCCCCGTTTTTCCCCTCTCCTGTGTGGACACTCCCGCCTTGGCCTGGTGCCCAGAGATGGGGGGTTCGCCCCCTCACCGCGTAGCTAAGCTTACAGCGCCTAGCATTCCAAGCGGGGCTGTTTTCAAGCAGCGGAAGCACTGGGAATCAGCAGCTCTCGGCCTCTCCCCTCTCGGTCTCCTTGGTTTGGCTGGAAACTTCACCCAAACACCAAAAAGGCTCCGCCCCGATAGTTTTGAACCGGCCACAGGCTGAGGCCGCGCGGGACACACTCCCTGCCGAGGTCTCCCTGCCCCAGACTCTGCCCTCGGGGGGTCGCCTGGAGCCCACGTCCCCGCGCGCAGAGGGAGAGGTGTGGGCTTGCATGGTGGCAGGAAGCGGATGGTGGAGTTAAGAGTAGCTGCTCACTGCCTCCTCTCCTCCCCGGACCCCGGGGCGCCCGACCGGGCCGGAGCCTGGGAGAGTCGTCGTGAGAACGGCGGGCCTACGGCCAATCCCCGGCTCCGACCCGGTCCCCTCCTTCCCCGCCCCGCGCCCTCCCCGCATCCGCCCTCCTCCCCGCTCCGCCCCGGAGACGCTCGGACCACCACCCGCGCGGAGGGCGGCGGCGCAGGCGGCTGCGGCCTAGGGCGCCGGGCGGCCGAGAGCCTCCTCCCCCTCCCGGAAGCGCGGGGCGGGGTCCCCGGCGGGCCGCCGGGGCGGGGGCGGGCGCGGGCGCGGGGGCCGGGCCGGGGCGGGCGCGCTCGGCAGGCCCGGCTCGGCGCTCGCGGCTCGGCCGGCTGTGCGCGCCTATCCGGCTCCGGGACCCGGCGTGCGCGGGCCCCGAACCGCCTGGCTCCTGCCGAGCAGCAGCGGTTCGCAGCCCTTTCCGGCGCGGTGCATGGAGACGCGGCCCGCCGCCCGCCGCTGAGCCCGCCGCCGACCCGGGACCCGCCGGGGCTGGGGCGGCCTCGAGCTCCGGCCGGCCCCGCCGAAGACTCGGAAGCGGCGGGCCGCCCCGCCACCGCCCGGGGGCTGCGCGCGGCCTGCGTCGGCCTCGTCGCCCGCGCGGATCGCCTCGGCCCGGCCGTCGCGCGTCCCAGGAGGTGGCCGTCTTGGCCGCCATGGCCCACTCCCCGGTGCAGTCGGGCCTGCCCGGCATGCAGGTAGGAAGGAGCCGGCCGCCGCGCGGAGGGAGGGATGCGCGGGCCGGGGCGGAAGCGGGGAACTTGGCGGAGTAAACACGGCCCCCTCACGCTGCCCCTTCCGGGGTCGCGCCGGGCCCCCGGGCGCCCCTGCCCGGCACCGAGCCCCGGTGTCGGGGGCGGGCAGGGACGTGGGGCCGCGGCCGGGAGTCGCGGTGGTCGGGAGGGATGTGGGGGTGCCGGCCGCCTCGCCCTCCCCGTCCCCCGCACCACCCAACGCCTCCAGGGCTGCAGGCCCGGCGCCGGCCCTTCCGCACCCGGAGGAGCGGGGCGGAGAAATGCCCTTGGAGGCCCGGCTGGGCCTCTGGGCCCTGCGTGCGTGCGGGGTGCGGTGGAGGCCCAGTCGCCCCCGCGGGCGGGAGGTAAAGTTGAGAGGCGGGAGGGGGAGCCCCGGGCGCGCCCCGACTGGTCTTGGGCCCGGCAGGGCGGGGTGCCGGGAGGTGTAACCGCCAGCTCCCCTCACGCCGCGTTCGTTCCGCGCTTTTCCGCCCGCCGAGGGGAAGTGCGAGGCTGCCAACCTGGGAGGAGGGTGCCGGCACACGACGGGCGCTCGTGGGTCCCGAGCCGAGCCTGGCCGCGCGATGCCGGGACCTGGGCGTCCACCTGGACACTTGACTGGGTCGGGATGAGTTCTTTCGCCTGAACCCGGCCGTTGACACTTAATGGCATCTCGGCCTTCCAGTGACTTTTCTGGAGAGGGGGAAAGCCGAAATTCAAATTTACATGAATGCATTAAAGTTTTTCGCCTTTGGGGACTGTGTTTAGCCCTTTGAGAAGTGAAACCACCATCCTTGGCTAATTTGTAATGTATGTAAGCGCATAAATGGTGGCAAAATGATGAGGATTAAAATCTCACGGTATGTTAGGGTATGTCTTTAAAGTTTTGCGCTCCCTGTTTAAGCGAGTGAACAGGGGAGCTTTAAGAAAAGAACCACAAGCATCCGAGTGGATTATTATTCTTACAGACATCAGCGAGCTTATTTCCTTTAATTCCCTCGCTCTTGAAGGCTGAGAAAGACCGCGCTCGCACCTGGCCTTTCAGGAGCAGCAAATCTGCCCCCTCTTCTGAGGCACATAATTTTTTTCCTCCTCCTTTTTTTTTAAAACCATAAGTGGAAAACTGGATTTCATTGTTCAGGTTTGCAATCTGGAGAAATAGAAACAAAGTATTTTAGCCCGAGGTCTCCCCACTCCCCCAACACCGCAAAAGGAGTAACAGTTAAAGTTAGTGTCTTAAGAGTGTGCTTGAAGAAAATTGCCTTTGAATCTCAGTTAAAGAGTTTTAAACTCAACATTTAAAGCCTAAGCTAGGTGAAAATCAGATGCGGTTTCTTGGTATTTTCCTGAAGTTCCTGCTTTGGTTTGGTTTGCATTTCGAAGCAGGAAGGCAGGATGAACTTGGGTGAAAAATTATTTCTGACCTCTAGAGCAAGAAGGGCCTCTTGAATGATAATAACAAATGCATTAACATTTCCTTGCCGCGATTTTTATACTGTGTTAATCAGGTGGTAATCCAGCACAAATGGCTCACTTAAGAGTTTACCAGGGAGGTATATTGCTTTGCGGAAAGCGAGTCAGTTTGAAGAGGTACTTAAAGCACAGCTGGCTGGTGCCTAGAAGTCAGTATCAGATGGTCACCAGGCCGTGTCTGTTCTCAACATTTTCTTTGTCCTCGCTTTTTTTTCTCTTTAAGAGTACCTCCAAAAATCTTGGAAAAAGAAGGTAAATTTCCTTTAGTGAGTTTGCTTTACAAATACAGCATATTTCCTAGGTAGTGTTACAAGGGAACTGCCTTTGTTTTTTTTTTTTTTTTTTTTTGCTTTCTCAGTGTAAAAGCGGGTAAGTTTTTAATTGGTGGAAACAACCAAATTTTTAGCTGTTGCGGTTTTGGGGGTTGGTGCAAAAGTGGCACCTGACAGTCATTCCTGTATTTAAGGACATCTACAAACTGTATGATTGCTTTTAGTTTGCCATTTGGGGAAGAACATTCCTATCCTCTCCCTTCCCCTCCCAAAAGAAAAAAACAACTACATTTATTTTCTACTTGGAATTAGCAGTTGCTACTGCTCACGGGGGCTTTCCTCAGAGTTGTTAAGAATTAGATTAAAGGCACGCCTGCCTTTGACTGTTCTCTGGAATAAAACGAGAGAATTAATAACCCTGTGTCCTGTCCTGATACATTTTATAATCCCTTGCTGTTTCTTTCTCATCTCCTGACCAGGGCTTATAAGGAGTTGGGTTAAGAATTTCAGAAAGACTGTAGAGTGAATTCTGGAAGCCTGAATTTAAACATCAAAGATGCTTAAAAAGAAAATCTGAATGAAGGAACATTTTTGTATCAACACCATTTTTCACTGCCTTGAGAATCATTTTTATGTCTTTAGAGTCCTTCTGGTCCCACTGAAGTATAGGTATTATTTATGCCATTTTTAAGATGTGGAAACCAACAGAGACTAATTGAACTGACTAAGGTGAAATAGTGTATTACCTGGCAAACTTGTGATTTGAAACCAGGCTTTCCTGCCATCAAGACCATACTCCTACTCATCATGCTGTGTTACTGCTTTATTATTAATGTTTACAAACATTAAAGGTTTTTTTCCTTTCGCCTTGGATTTGCTGAAGACATTAGAAATATGAGAATAAAATGCTATATTCGGTTAGCAACTTATTGAACACACTATGTCCTAGTTTGATGACTAAATCTGAACGAATTATCATTTTTAATGTTTAATGAAGGTTTCCTTTTTTACCCCCCACACCCAGTGTCATATTTGCATAGAGGAGAAAATAGAAATCATGAACTGAGTGTAGTACCACAGACATAAAGAAATTAGGTTGATGTGTGGATATAAGTAACCCCTTTCCTTACCTGAACATTGGTTTCAGTCAGTTTAATTCAGATTAAAAGATTTACTTCATTTGGCAGAAGTGCCAGTTATTTTTTAGTATTTAAAAATAATTGGTTTATAAATTTTCCTACAATTTTATTATCAGTCATGTTTAAACTTTTCTGGTTCATGACTCATGTAAGAAATATCAAGAACTGAAGAAAGTTTCAGGACATAGTCCTAATCCTTACTACTTGTGATTACTGTCGTGGGATATATTTTATTAAAAAAAAATACTGGTTGCAACACTGAATTGGTTTCACCGGTGACTTGTTTGACCCAAGTTTGAAACATACTGAATTAGATATGTCACATGTACAGTAGGGCCTGAGTTAGCATGTTTTGAGGATGTCATACATTTAACATACTCTAGCTAGAAAAGTTTAAAGTTTCTACTTGTTAACTTCATCCTGCCCCCTCTTTCTCCTTCTGTTTTTCTAGTTGCTTGGAGAAACAAACCTTTGCTGAGAATGCCCCTCTTTTTTGTTGGGATACTGAGAAAGACTTTTTATTGACCATTTTGGACACATTTGGAGCTTTTCTCAAAGACTCTTGTGTACCCTGGGGAAACCTGTGTGCTCTGGAAATCTGGGAAATGAAGGCAAACAGAAAGACAGCTGCATTTAATTGTGGCTTAAGTGCTCTTGTATTTTGTTTTCTTGTTAGTGTCACATTTCCATAGTTTTTTTCCTGTTACCATGGAAGAGGCCTTCCTGTGTTCAGCCTGTTGCCATTTGCACCCTGGGGAAAGGTTGGCATGTTATGGCATGTGGGCATTGAGAATATTTGCAAGATTTAGGTTCTGAAGTCTCTTAAGGGAAATGCTGACCTGTACAATGTGGTCTAGTGTCTCAAAAGGGTGGACTAGATGGGTTTTTCTGCAAGTGGTGCCCAGAGCTGTGGAAGGTACAAGTGAGAACTTTCTTGAGCTCGGTCCTCAGGAAGTCAGCAGCCTAGTGACAGGACCATTCAGGTAATCTGCCTGCGAAGATTCAAATGATTGAGATGAGCGCAGAGAGCAGAGGTGCAGGGTTGGAAAGTGGGTACAGAGGTCCTAGACTGGATTCCACAGCTGGAGGGGCAGCAGGCCTTGGAAGGGGCCTGGTTCCTGGTTGCAGTTGGAGGCATCGAGTGTCATGCATGGTAGGAGTCCTGCTTTCTCTATTGCAGGTGGAAGGAGTTGGGTTCTGGGGGTGCTGGGTGCCCACTTGGAAGGCAGTGGTGGCACTTCTGGTGGGACGAACCCAGGATAAGGAGAGTATGAGTCAGAAAGTTGAGTGGTTGGGGGCTCAGGTGTCACCAGGATAGCCAAGGTGAACTCTGAGCAAGTTGACTCAAACCGTGGTAATCTGAAATGTCAGTGAACATTTATGGTCTTTTATTACTCTCTGCCATCCCCTTGTTTTTGACCATTACGGCTGTTCTATGCTAAAGAAAAAGGAAAGCAGAGGCATACTTTTCTGTTGCTGTTATTAGTTGCCTAAGGTTTTTTTTGATACCTGTTTCAATACTTCATATTCCCTCTTTACCTCTATTACCATAATTTGACAATGTTAAGAACTTGTTTTGCTTAAGAGCATGTTTTTTTGGGGGAGGTTGTCAGAAGATTTTTTAAATTAAAATTAAAAATATAACTCGGAGGAGTCCAGGAAATTTTGGTTCTCCTCCTGGATCTTGGAATGTTCTTGATACTTCACATGGAACCAATGACCTTCAAGTAGGAATTGGCCCGATTAGATTTTTCCAGGCTGCTACTGTAACACACTGTCCCTGCAGAGAGTAGTTTTGGGCAAGTAGCAGCTATCATCGTTTTCTTGTTCCTTTATGTAATTTTGTGCTCCTCTTTGAGCTACTGATGTACTGTGTGGAGCTGAACTTACGTATTTGATGCAGATTGACATTGTTTTTCAGTTGCCTAATGTTTTTCCAGGACTTTGGTGTGAGATGTGGCCTGAGGAGTTACTGAAGAAATGAGCCCGTTGGTAGTCGCTGCTTTCCTAGTGTATTTTTTAGAGTCACACCAAGCCAGAGTCCAGGAGTCTGAGGATCACTTGAGAAGCAGACCCCCTGCTCTCTGTTTGTATGATTTTCTCCAGGTGATTTCAGAGATGTCTGCTTGGGAACCCCTTACCTGCAGGAAATGGACCGCACCCAGCTAACCCTTCTGTGGTTTTTTTTATGCGTTAGTTCAGCGTTTGTTATCATTAATGGAATCTTGTGGCAGGAGCGAGAGCAGGAAATAGAAGTTGCACTGTTATCCCTCTGTTGCTGCTTAGAGTCAACCACTGTCACTGGACCAGTCACTTCTCATAATTCCTGTTTTTGCGGTGTAGTGTATTTAAAACTCTTAGTGCCAAGTGCTTTGGGAAAAAAACATGGCTATTTTTATGACACCTGGATCCTTAGGTGAATATGAAGTTTCCTAATCCTAATGGCTCCTTGGTTTAGATTAGGGAAAATAAAAAGAGGTGGACTTTAACTTACTACAAAGTATAAAACACCCCAAGTTGTGGATTACAAAGGCACTTAAAGTGCACACCCCTGGGACAGCACTGTTGACTTTAGGGACCTCCCATTATGTTTTCATAAGGGTTCTCAGGCAGTATAAGGAACCTTATCTGTTCAGTGCCCTTTGGGGATCTGAATAAATTGTGGGAACATTTTGCGTTTTATGTTAATGTTTCCCAGATATCTCCTTATTTTAAGACTTGTCCTGTTTTTAAGAAGATTTTTAAGCTCTAAAATTTGAAAACTGTGTGTCCAAATCTTTGTTTTATTTTTAATCAGGGAATTTTATTTTTATTTTAAACAATGAGTTTATTTTAAAGAGTCAGGTGGCTTTGTAAGGTTTGTTTGGAAAGATAGAGTTACTTGCCACTTGCCTCCGTTTCCCCCTCCCCAAAGGCAGCCCCTTTGGCCTGTTAACAGGTGGCGGTTGTTACTTCTTTGTTTGTAAAGAACATTTAAAAGTTACTGCTACTTTTTTCTAGTTTCTGGCACTATCTGTAGGTTTTGTTGGTTCTGTAGATTTAGTTCCCATCTTCCTGCATCCTTCAGTAACAGGTACCTCTCTTCTCTCCCCGGTATAATTACATTGTAACTTTGGTCAGATTAGTGCATGCATGATTGTGACTGTGTGGACAGTAGTGCCAGCTCAGCCATTAGGAAACCAGGATTACATTTCAGATCTTTTTTGGAAGTTGTTTTTTTGGTAATGTTACTTGTCTTAGTTTGGGTGGCTTTAATAAAATGCCATAGACTGGGGGGCTTAAACAGCAAACATTTACTTCTCAGTTGCTGAGGCTGGGAGTCAGATTCCATGTCTGGTAAGGGCCGCTTCTGGCTGTGTCTTCACATGGTGAAGGCAGGAGAGAGTGCTTGGGGGTCTCTTTTATAAAAGCAGTGTCCCCCTCCTGAGGCCACCACCTTGAAGATGGGATTACCTCCTAGAGGCCGTGCCTCCTGGTACCATCACATTGGGGATTGGGCCTAACATGAGTTGGAGGAGCGTAAACATTCATTCTCTAGCAGTGCTTATAACTTACTCAATCCAAAACTCAACCCAGTTGTTGAAAGCTGCTCTTAGGAGGCACACACAGGTACAGCAGAAGGGCTCTCTAGTTCTTCTTTCTGGAGAAATCATCCTGTGAGCCCCTGATCTGCTCCCACCTGGCTGGTGGGCTTGCACTCCGCCGCGCTGCTCGCATCCTCGGTCTCCTTTGCCTCGGTCCTTGGCAGTCCTGGTGCTGCTGTCTTTAGGTGGCCTGTTTTCTCTGTCTCCTGTCAGCACCTTTCTTGGCTTACACCGTTGCCTTCCTGTGAATAGGTTTATTGAGGTCTTAGAGATCTGAAAATTCGTTTTATTTTTACCTTTCCTCTCAATTGATATTTTGGGTATATAGTCATAGGGTGGAAGTAATTTTCCTGCCTAATTTTGAAGGCATTTTTCCACTGTGCCGCACCAATACTGGAGTTCATGTATGCAAGTTGTTTTGTTCTATTTGAACTTAATATTTAATAGGGTCTGAGTTTTTTCTTTGTGATCTGAATTTTCACAATGACATGCCTTGATGTGGGTCTGTTTTTGTTTTTGACAGGTATTGGTAGGCCCTTTGTAGGCAGCTCAGGTTTTTTAATTGAATTTTCTTTTTTTTTTTGGTCCCCCTTCCATTTTCCTTATTCTCATAAACTCTTTTATTATTTGGTTGTGGGACCTTGTGGAATGGCCCTCAAATATTCTTACCTTTTAAATCTATTTTCCATTTCTTTGTCTTTTTTCTTGGCTTTTCTGGGAGATAGTCTCAACCTTATCTCCAGCTCTTCTAATGAGTATTTCATTTCTGCTCTTGTTTTGTAAATTCTAAGAGCTCTTCATGGTTCTCTGAATGTTCTTCTATTGTTTCAGTTGAAATAAGAATACTTATTTTCCTGAGTATGGTAATTGTAGTATTTTTTTACCCCCTCAGAATAGATTTCCTCCAAGGCCCTTTTTGTTGTCTTGTTGGTTTTGGTGTCTGTTTTTTTTTTTTGTAGAGACCACCCTCAAATGTCTACTCAGTTTGTAAGAGTGGGGAACAACCGTGCTCTTTGGAAACGTGCGTTCCGAAGGGGGCTCTTTTCACCTCAGTGATACCAGGTGCCCCTCCTGGGCTGGAGGGTTGAGCGTCGCTGAAGTCAGTTTCTTTCAGCTTTTCGTACATTTCTCCTCCTTGGAGAGGCCTCCTGACCGGCTCCCGGCTGGTGGTTGTCCACCCGTGGGGCGCCCCTGGGGCTGATCCCTCTCCCTCCTCTGGCCCGATGCTTCAGGCCCGCTGGAGCACGGGTGGAGGGAAGGTTGGGGGCAGGCCCGTGTCTCGCATGGCTTATTCCTGAGTTTCTGGCATGCCGCCTGTCCTCTGTGTGTGCTGCTTGCCTGCTCCAGAGACCCTCGGTTTTCCTTTCCAGGGACCATGCTTCTGGTGGGCCTTGACTGGGGAGGTGAGGAGAGCGGCAGGTGGTCTGCGTCTCTGACCACTTGCTGACTGACTTGATGTCCCCCCTTGTTCTCGATGCTCCCCTTCCAGAGGAGCCTGGTGCTGCCAGTGCCGAGTCTTGGGGTTCCACGCTGAGTGGAGTTGGTTCTCTGCTTCTGCACCTCTGATTGAGCATCTGTTCCTCCTGCCCAAGAAAATCCCCATCTTTCTTCCCCACCACCAACTTCCCACTCCTGGAATTTTACTACTGTTGGTCTCTCCTCTCCTGCAATGCAGAGGTTCAGTCTATAAGAAAATCCCCTTTATTAGGGCTTTAGTGGGGTTTCAGGATTGATGAAAGTAGGTGCTTGAATTTCAAGGTCATGACTTCCTGGCTTTCCAGGCTGGGTAAGGACTCCGGGGCCGTGTTCTCTTCACCGTGTGATTTGGCCTTTTGTTCTCTCTGGGAAGTGAAGGGCAGTGTAAATACAAGCTTGCTCTTCCCTGTCTGACAGTCAGTGGCCTCACCTCCCTAACCTGAGCTGAGAACCTGCTCTTCTCCATTCTGTGGCTCATTTTCTGGTGACAAGATCATGTGGTCATGGAACCATTTCAGGGAGCCTCGCAGTGTCTCTTTAGAGAAATGTTTGATAGGCTGATGGATGTTTTGGGGGCCCAGCCCGTGGTCCAGAATTGAGTGTGTGCTTCCTGGGCAGGTGTGGGCCACATGGTCATGCTGCCAGCTCCGTGGTTGTCTGCACAGACACGAAGATGAGGAGTAGTTTGCGAGGGTGTTTTCGGGTGCCCATGTGGTGGGTCCAGTTTGCCGCATGTTACAGGACTGTGCGCTGCGGTCTGGGGAGTGAGGAGCGGGGTCTGCACGCTCCGTGCCCAGCCCAGCGTTGTTCCTTAATACTGGCATTTCACTGGGTGAATGGCTGGGTGCATCTCTGAACAGGGAGAGCTGCTCTCTGGGATACTGCCTTAAAAGGATTTCCTACTTAAGAACAAAGTATTCTTTTGGGGTATAAATTTGCAATGATAAACTATTGAGTGAAAATGAAAAGCAATCCAGAACTTTGGGGCCAGGCATCGGTCAGTGGTTATTTTTAGGCAGTTTCACAGGGTAACTTCAAAGTCATGTTCAGTGTGGTTAATTCAAAGTTGTTAAATTGCTACCTGAACTCCGGATGAACTGAGACCAGCTGAAGAAAGGCATTGTTTGAACATTCCTTTAGTGTGTTTGAGGCACTTTCATTGCATCAAACATTTCTTGAGAGGTAATTTAAAAAGAAAAAGCTATCTAAGTACAGAGTTACTCATTTCCTCAGTGGCTACTGGTAGGCGGGTTTTCTTTTTCCTTCTCCTTCACTGTTACCTGAATAGATAAGTGGAGTAGGTAAACAGTACCTCTGGCCTTGTTGTATTGATCAGTCTGAAAATAAATATTTGTTGCCCTTAGTGGAAGGAAGCCTTGTAAGGAAGCAGACTTGATTTTACTGCCTTCTCCCCAAGGGCCAGGCAGCCACTGGTAGGCTGCCCATGCCCTTGGGTGACCCTTGAGATCTCTGCCAGGGGAGGGGCTGTTATACCAGTTTACAGATGAGAAAATTGAGGTTTTGGGAGCTTGACCAAGGTGTCTGGGACAACAGCTTTGAGTCGTGGTGCCAGCACTTGTAGTCTTTCCGTTCCTTATACCAGAATGTTCCTACCAAGTCTTTGGGCTCCTATCCTCCTGGGCCCTCTCCTCCTCCCACCCCATCCTGTTACCTGTCAGATGTGCCTGCTGCCTCCAGGAAACCAGCCCAGCCCAGGGCTAGTAACTTGATGGGATTTGGGGCACTTTTATCTGCCCTGCCCCTCGCATCCTCCCTGCCTTTGTGTTTTAACTTTCAAAGATGAGTTTTTTCATGTTCCAGTATTGTTTTTTTAATATAATTTATTTTGGTATCAATATGCAATTACATGTGCAATATTATGGGGATTAAACTACCCCCTTCATCAGGTCCCCCCACCAACCCCATTACAGTCACTGTCCATCAGCGTAGTGAGATGCTATAGAATCATTACTTGTCTTCTCTGAGATGTACAGCCCTGCCTGTGCCCCCCGCCACAACATTACGTCTGCTAATCGTACTGCCCCTTTTTACCCTTGTCCCTCCCTTCCCACCCATCCTTCTCAGTTCCTTTCCCTATGGTAACTATTAGTCTGTTCTTGGGTTCTGTATGTTTGCTGCTGTTTTGTTCCTTCAGTTTTTTTCTTTGTTCTTATACTCCACATATGAATGAGATCATTTGATATTTGTCTTTTTCTGCTTGGCTTATTTCACTAAGCATAATATCCTCTAGCTCCATCCATGTTGTTGCAAATGGTAGGATTTGTTTTCTTCTTATGGCTGAATAATATTCCATTGTGTATATGTACCACCTCTTCTTTATCCATTCATCTACTGATGGACACTTAGGTTGCTTCCATTTCTTGGCTATTGTAAATAGTGCTACGATAAACATAGGGGTGCATCTGTCTTTTTCAAACTGGGCTGCTGCATTCTTAGGGTAAATTCCTAGGAGTGGAATTCCTGGGTCAAATGGTATTTCTATTTTGAGTTTTTTGAGGAACCTCCATACTGCTTTCCACAATGGTTGAACTAATTTGCAGTCCCACCAGCAGTGTAGGAGGGTTCCCTTTTCTCCACATCCTCGCCAACATTTGTTGTTGTTTGTGTTTTGGATGGTGGCCATCCTCACTGGTGTGAGGTGATATCTCATTGTGGTTTTAATCTGCATTTCTCTGATGATTAGCTATGTGGAGCATCTTTTCATGTGCCTGTTGGCCATCTGAATTTCTTCTTTGGAGAAGTGTCTATTCATGTCCTCTGCCCATTTCTTAATTGGATTATTTGCTTTTTGTTTGTTGAGGTGTGTGAGTTCTTTATATATTTTGGGTGTCAACCCCTTATTGGATACGTCATTTATGAATATATTCTCCGATACTGTAGGATGTCTTTTTGTTCTACTGATGGTGTCCTTTGCTGTACAGAAGCTTTTCAGCTTCATATAGTCCCACTTGTTCATTTTTGCTTTTGTTTCTCTTGCCTGGGGAGATATGTTCATGAAGAAGTTGCTCATGTTTATGTCCAAGAGATTTTTGCCTATGTTTTTTTCTAAGAGTTTTATGGTTTCATGACTTACATTCAGGTCTTTGATCCATTTTGAGTTTACTTTTGTGTATGGGGTTAGACAGTAGTCCAGTTTCATTCTTTTACATGTAGCTGTCCAGTTTTGCCAACACCAGCTGCTGAAGAGGCTGTCATCTCCCCATTGTATATCTAAGGCTCCTTTATCAAATATTAATTGACTGTATATGTTTGGGTTAATGTTTGGATTTTCTATTCTGTTCCACTGGTCTGTGGGTCTGTTTTTGTGCCAATACCAAATTGTCTTGATTACTGTGGCTTTGTAGTAGAGCTTGAAGTCAGGGAGCGTAATTCCCCTGTTTTATTCCTCTTTCTCAGGATTGCTTTGGCTGTTCGGGGTCTTTTGTGGTTCTATATGAATTTTAGAATTATTTGTTCCAGTTCATTGAAGAAGGCTATTGGTGTTTTGATAGGGATTGCGTTGAATCTGTATATTGCTTTAGGTAGTATAGCCATTTTGACAATATTTATTCTTCCTAGCCAAGAGCATGGGATGTGTTTCCATTTGTTAGTGTCCTCTTTAATTTCTCTTAGGAGTGTCTTGTAGTTTTCAGAGTACAGGTCTTTCACTTCCTTCGTTAGGTTTATTCCTAGGTATTTTATTCTTTTTGATGCAATTGTGAATGGAATTGTTTTTCTGATTTCTCTTTCTGTTAGTTCATCATTAGTGTATAGGAAAGCAACAGATTTCTGTGTGTTAATTTTGTATCCTGCAACTTTGCTGAATTCAGATATTAGTTCTAGTAGTTTTGGAATGGAGTCTTTAGGGTTTTTTATGTACAGTATCATGTCATCTGCAAATAGTGACAATTTGACTTCTTCTTTACCAATCTGGATGCCTTGTATTTCTTTGTTTTGTCTGATTGCCATGGCTAGGACCTCCAATACTATGTTGAGTAACAGTGGAGAGAGTGGGCATCCCTGTCTTGTTCCCGCTCTTAGATGAAAAGCTTTCAGCTTCTCACTGTTAAGTATGATGTTAGCTGTGGGTTTGTCATATATGGCCTTTATGATGTTGAGGTACTTGCCGTCTGTACCCATTTTGTTAAGAGCTTTAATCATGAATGGATGCTGAATTTTGTCAAATGCTTTTTCAGCATCTATGGAGATGATCATGTGGTTTTTGTTCTTCTTTTTGTTGATGTGATAGATGATGATGGATTTTCGAATGTTGTACCATCCTTGCATCCCTGGGATGAATCCCACTTGGTCATGGTGTATGATCCTCTTGATGTATTTTTGAATTCGGTTTGCTAATATTTTGTTGAGTATTTTTGCATCTACGTTCATCAGGGATATTGGTCTGTAATTTTCTTTTTTGGTGAGGTCTTTGCCCGGTTTTGGTATTAGAGTGATGCTGGCTTCATAGAATGAGTTTGAAAGTATTCCCTCCTCTTCTATTTTTTGGAAAACTTTAAGGAGAATGGGTGTTATTTCTTCTCTATATGTCTGGTAGAATCAGAGGTGAATCCATCAGGCCCGGGAGTTTTGCTCTTGGGTAGTTTTTTGATTATCAATTCAGTTTCGTTGCTGGTGATTGGTCTGTTTAGTTTTTCTGTTTCTTGCTTGGTCAGTCTTGGAAGGTTGTATTTTTCTTAGAAGTTGTCCGTTTCTTCTAGGTTTTCCAGCTTGTTAGCATATAGATTCTCATAATATTCTCTTATAATTCTTTGTATTTCTGTTGTGTCTGTCCTTATTTTTCCTTTCTCATTTCTGATTCTGTTTATGTGTGTAGAGTCTTTTTCTCGTAATAAGTCTGGCTAGGGGTTTATCTATTTTGTTTATTTTTTCAAAGAACCAGCTCTTGGTTTCATTGATTTTTTTCTTTTGTTTTATTCTTCTCAATTTTATTTATTTCTTCTCTGATCTTTGTTATGTCCCTCTTTCTGGTGACTTTGGGCCTCATTTGTTCTTCTTTTTCCAATTTCAGTAATTGTGTCTTTAGACTATTCATTTGGGAATGTTCTTCCTTCTTTCAATAGGCCTGGATTGCAATATGCTTTCCTCTTAGAACTGCCTTTGCTGCGTCCCATAGAAGTTGTGGCTTTGTGTTGTTGTTGTCATTAGTCTCCATAAATTCTTTGATTTCTGTTTTGATTTGGTCGTTAACCTATTGATTAATTAGGAGAATGTTGTTAAGTCTCCATGTATTTGTGAGCCTTTTTGTTTTCTTTGTACAATTTATTTCTAGTTTTATACCTTTGTGATCTGAGAAGTTCGTTGGTAGAATGTCAATCTTTTTGAATTTACTGAGGTTCTTTTTGTGGCCTAGTATGTGGTCTATTCTGGAAAATGTTCCATGTGCACTTGAGAAGAATGTGTATCCTGTTGCTTTTGGGTGTAGAATTCTGTAGATGTCTGTTAGGTCCATCTGTTCTAGTGTGTTGTTCAGTGCTTCTGTGTCTTTACTTATTTTCTGTCTGGTTGATCTGTCCTTTGGAGTGAGTGGTGTGTTGAAGTCTCCTAAAATGACTGCATTGCTTTCTATTTCCTCCTTTCATTCTGTTAGTATTTGTTTCACATATGCTGGCACTCCTGTGTTGGGTGCATATATATTTATAATGGTTATATCCTCTTGTTGGACTGACTCATTTGTCATTATGTAATGTCCTTCTTTATCTCTTGCTACTTTCTTCATTTTGAAGTCCATTTTGTCTGATACAAGTACTGCAACACCTGCTTTTTTCTCCTTGTTGTTTGCATGAAATATCTTTTTCCATCCCTTCACCTTTAGTCTGTGTATATCTTTGGGTTTGAGGTGAGTCTCCTGTAAGCAGCATATATATGGGTCTTGCTTTTTTATCCATTCAGTAACTCTGTGTCTTTTGATTGGTGCCTTCAGTCCATTTAAATTTAGGGTGATTATCGATAGATATGTACTTATTGCCTTTGCTGGCTTTAGCTTCGTGGTTACCAAAGGTTCAAGGGTAGCTTCTCTACTATCCAACCATCTAACTTAACTTTCTTGTTAAGTTATTGTGAACACAGTCTGATGATTCTTTTCTCCCTTCTTATCCTTCCTACTCTATTCTTTATATACTAGGTGTTTTATTCTTTGCCTTTAGTTCGTATTTGGATGATCTGCTTTCTTTGGTATGATTTTATTTTCTCCGGTGACCTCTTTTTAGCCTTAGGAGTGCTTCCATCTAGAGCCGTCCCTTTAAGATATCCTGGAGAGGTGGTTTATGGGAGGCACATTCCCTCTGCTTTCACTTGTCTGGAAATTGTTTAATCCCTCCCTCCAATTTAAATGATAATCGTGCTGGATACAATATTCTTGGTTCGAGGCCCTTCTGTTTCATTACGTTAAATATATCATGCCATTCTCTTTTGGCCTGTAAGGTTTCTGTTGAGAAGTCTGATGATAGTCTGATGAATTTTCCTTTATAGGTGGTATTTCTTCTCTCTCTAGCTGCCTTTAATACTCTGTCCTTATCTTTTGATCTTTGCCATTTTAATTATTATGTGTTTTGGTGTTGTCTTCCTTGGGTCCCTTGTGTTGGGAGATCTGTGGGCTTCCATGGCCTGAGAGACTATTTCCTTCCCCAGCTTGGGGAAGCTTTCAGCAATTATTTCTTTAAAGACACTTTCTATCCCTTTTTCTCTCTCTTCTTCCTCTGGTATTCCTATAATGCGAATATTGGTCTGTTTGGATTGGTCACACAGTTCTCTTAAAATTCTTTCATTCCTAGAAATCCTTTTATCTCTCTCTGCCTCAGCTTCTCTGTATTCCTGTTCTCTGATTTCTGTTCCATTAACAGTCTCTTGCATCTCGTCCAGTCTGCTGCTAAGCCCGTCAATCGCTTGTCTCATCTCTGCATTGTCTTTCCTCATTTCCATCACTTCCTCCCTTACCTCTTGCATATTTCTCTGTAGATCCATCAGTATGCTTATGACTTTTATTCTGAATTCTTTTTCAGGAAGATTGTGCATGTCCATCCCTTCAGACTCCCTGTCTGGGGTAGTCTGGTCTGGGGTTTTCTGGATAAGTTTTTTTTGTACCATATTTCTCTGTCTTTTCATGGCGATAGAAGTGGTCAGAAAAAGAAAAAAAGAAGAAAGGGAAAATAGAGAAAAAAAAAACTGCTGGGTGTAGTTTCTGTTAGGATCCTGTAGGTGGCGCCGCTGCCTCACTATCCCACCGCCACGCCACTCCGCTGGGCCCTTTGTGACTCTGGCCGGGGAGGGAACGAATGGGAGGCTGCTGTTTTCTGTGGGAAGTCTCTGTGCGACTGTTTTTCCCAGCCACAGTCCAAGGGGACCTAAATTCCCCAGGGCTCCCAGCCTGCTTGGTTGAGTGCGCTGGGACCGTCCTGCTCCTCCATTGGGCCCCTGTCTCTTTAAGGTCCCTAGAAAAGTGCGCTTTTCTTTTGTCCCGGAGAACCGGCTGGGTGGACCTGCCGTCTTGGAATCTGCACCTTCTGCCTCTCCAATCTCCGATACACCGCACGAAGTGTGTCAGTGCTCCTAGCGCAGATCACCAGGACTGGTTATTCGGCGGGCCTGTGCTTCTACTGCCTCCCCGCTCTGAATCCTCTCCTCCCGCCGGTGCGCTGGGGTGGGGGAGTGCTCGGGTCCCGCCGGGTCACAGCTCTGTATCTTACCCGCTTTGCGGGGTGCCGTGTCCTCTCAGGCATAGCTGCAGGCTGGTGTCATCCTGTATCTTCTGGTCTCTCTTTTAGGAATAGTTGTATTTGCTGTATTTCCGCTGCCCTGCTCACACCGCCATCTTCCCGGAAGTCTTCTCCAGTATTGTTTTTAAGTGGCTTCCTGGCAGTTAGGATTGTGGGGTTGGGGAGAGGGTGACTTGGATTGGACTTTAGGATGTTTTCCTCATTCTTTATCTCCTTTCTCTCGGTTGAGCCCCTAGGTCCTCCCTTAGGGTGGGATGGGAGCCTTTGGTCTTTTTTTATGGCCTTTCAGGTATTGCCCAGAGTAACTGGAAAGAAGTACCTTGTATTCTAACACAGAGAATTTCACATTTTAGCAAGTATCTTCATCACCTGGAGGGCTTGATAAAATGCCGACTGTGGGGCTGTGGTCTGGGGTGGAGTTAGCGTTTCTAACAAGTTTCCAGGTGTGCTGCTGCTTCAGGGACTACACTTTGAGAACCACTGAACTGGAAAATTAAAAACCCTTAAGTCTCTATTGCTCCCCACTGTGGGGAACCCTATAACCATGCCCATTTGAAAAGCAGCCGTATTGAAAACCTATGCTTGAGATTTATGACGTGTATGTATTTCAGAAAACTGACTTTGGAACAACTGGTTTAATTTTGGGAATTGAATAGGCTTTTGAATGGTAAAACTTCAGGTAAAGCATTTTGTGTTTTAGAATGTGTCTTGCCAGTGGGTTTCAGCCCCAGGCAAGTTCACTATGGATTCAGTGAGACCAAAGAAATGACAGTAGAACGATCTTGGGGTGAAAGGGTTATACCCAACTTTATTCCCGGGTGGCAAGTCAGTCACTAGAATCCCGTAGACTCAGAGCCAGTCTGCATGCAGCAGGCGGGTCTCTGCCTCTGGGCCTCTCTGGCCCTGCAGCCATCTCAGTCTCTGTCCTCAGCGCTGCCACCACTCCAGTGTTGTCTCTGCTCTCTTGCAGCCTTGCAGCTGTGCCACCGTGTCGTCCAGAGTACTGGGCAGAGCTCTTTATTTAACAGTGTATTGCCTACATGTGTAGTGAGCTAGCCAACCGGGGCCAGGTGATAATCCTGGCCATAGGAACGTTCACTTTATCCACAGCGTGCATTGTAAACCTGTTAGAGGGCAGAAGATGATGAGGGTTCTGTGTCTTTTTGACCTTGGAACCTTGTGTTTTTAAGGAATGCCTCCCTCAGAACTAGCATTTCAGGGTTCTTTTGGAAAATCCGGAGCCAGAACAAAGGCCCAGAACTGGCTAATCTTCCACAGCCTTGCCAGGATAACCTCTCTCAACTGTTTTCATCACATCACTCTCTGCTTAAGAATCTTTGGTTGCCTCCTGACAAACACAACTCCAGCTTGAAACCCTGGGCCTTGTGTTAACACCCTGCTTCCTCTCCCTGGTCAGCTCACCTTACCTCCTTGGGCTCACCTGGCCGGGTACTCCAATTCCTTTGTTTAGTAACTTCTAATGGGTGGTTGATGTTTATATTACGCTGCTTTTAAAAAAAAAATTGGATTTGAAGGGAAGAGCTTCAGGGAAAGTCTGCATCATCCAGCCAGCTCCTCCACTTGCTCGGACACAGGCCCTGGTGATGAGCACCTGGCAGGTGGTGAGGTCCCATTAGGAAGTGAATGGGCTCTCTGGGCAAAATTGCTTTTCTTTGCTCATAGATGTTCTGTTTAACACTTAATTAAAGACACACATGTATCTCTGTACTAGGAAAAATATTCGGGACCCGTAGGTATATATATAAATTTGTGTGTGTGCATATAAATGTTTGGGATGTTAGAGGTTTTAAGCTCTCTGGTATAGTTGATTTGATTTTTAATTCAAAAAATTGTTCGGATTTCTGTATTAGCAGGCTTTCATTAGAGTATACTGTGAATATATAAACTTTGATCTTATGAGACTTGGCTTATTTGAGAGTGATTTTTTTTAATTGCATTTTAATCTTTCTGAGATTTGTTACATGGCTTTTTCCAATAAAACGGTAAAGGGCATAATAAGCAGTCTCAGGGGAGGGGCTGTGTCAGGAAAGGTCTGGTGAGGTTTGGGCTCCTCTCTCGGTCGCCAAGGAAGAGTCAAGTCTTTCTAAAAGTAGTCATGTCATTCAGAGTGCCTGCCTCCATGTTGTCGCCTTCAAGAAGCACTTACATGAAGTGAAGCTTCCTGCATGTCCTGGCGGAGTTCTGCTTCCCTAGGCTGCCTGTGTTTATCATGCAGGCAGGGATGTGATTGAAGATATTTACCTAATAGTGGTGGGCTCCAGTCATGCTCCCAGATGGGCCTGAACTGGGACCTTAGGTATTGTGGAATGGAATTTCATTTCCCCATGGGCATGAAGCAGTCATGTTTTAAAGTATCACAAAGTTTAAAACCATTTTGAGTTGAAAAACAGTTTTCCCAGTGATCCCCCTACCTCTGGGGATGAAATTACTGTTTATGTGGAGCAAATGGTTTCTTTTTTTTTTTTTCTGCAAATGGTTTCTTGAGAGCAGGTCTTCTCAGCCCTATCCCCATATTTTATACGTGTGTGTGTATGTATGTATATAAATTTGTGTGTGTGTGCATATAAATGGTGTTTTAAATGTTTTCTTCTTTGTAATCTTTCAGTAAATAGTCTTAAAAAGAGCTTGTGCTGTTAACACACCTGGTCAGAAGTATCTTTTTCCTCTTTGTATTTCCAAAAGGAAGAAAGTTTATATTTCCTTCACATTTTTAAAAGGAACAAACTCCTCAATATCCTGAAAAATAGAGTGAAAGTTCCTTAAAATGATAAAATAATTCTTTTTAAAATGGTAAAATTCTCAGTGTTTTTATACATGGCCTATTGCATGTATTATTTCTAATATGTTAGCTGTAGCCATGAAGGCTGTTTTTTAAATTCTGAGAAAATGATTCCTCCCTTCATTTGTCCTTTTGTATCAGAGTAGTGATAATTCCATTGTTTCTGTTGGTGGACTGGGGGTGTGATAAGGCCCTTTGAAAACCAGTGGAAGCCCTACCAATAGCTTGTCCGTTGCAGAGCCAAGCCCCTTTCCACTCTGTGCTTGCTGTCTGTGCATAGTCTATTAAACAACCATGTGGAAGGGGAGTTTGAAGATTAGTGCAGAAATGGGACCCCTGCCAAAAAACCTCTCACTCTATCCCCCATTGAATTCTTAAAGCAAAAGCATTTATAATCCCACTACTGGAATATAGTGTTTTCTGTTTTGCTTATTTTCCAGTTGTCTCTGTACATAGATCTTCAAATGACTGTGGTCATACCTGGGTGCACTTTTTATACTGTTTTCCATTTGTAAATGGATCATAAAAATACTGTTCCCCATTTCCGTAGTTTTCCTAATGGTTATTTTACTGTTTTAACTGGCATGCCCTTACCTCCTCTAATGTAAGGCATGCCTCATCCTTAGGGCACCGAGTTCCAGAAGCACGTTCCTGTTTGCCTGTCCTGGTTAGAAAGAATGATGTTGCTACTTTCTTTTGGGAAAAAAATTATTCGTTGGCCCCCTCCCCCAACAGTATTATGGGAAAGCACTGTTATTGTTACTTAATGAGTTTTTGTAGTTAAGGCTTTGCTTACATTGATAATTTAGAGCCCTCTCCCAGTGGGGTTACAGATTTATGTTGGGCTCCTTGCTGAGAGAGTTGTATCCTACACAGAGGTCACTACTCTAGCCTGGGGCCCACAGAGCCTGTGTGTGCTCGCATGTGAGCCATGTGTACATGTTAATGTGAGTGTTACCTCAGAACAACAAGACTGCTCTCCTTTCTGGGCCTCCTGCAGGCCATGGATGAAGCAGATGTAGGGCATGAGGAAGAAAAACAGGACTTCTGCCTGCCTGAATTACATTCTTGTCCATCAGCTGAATGCTTTCTATATGTGACAGATATTCTAGGTTAAAAAAAGCTTTTATATCCTGTAGGTTTCTTTTTAGTCTTTGATTTAATGAAAAGGTGTAGATGATAAGGAGTTGGGCAGGAGTGTGGAGGGGCGGGTAGCGTGACCTAACATTACTGGTCTGAAGGAGCATTCACCCCTGACGGGACCAATCTGCGTGTTAACAGTTCCAGAGTGTAAGCATTTTGAGTGACGGGGCTGTAGTCATTGATACACTACATGCTGTGCACATGTTTTCTTTCCACATAAGGTGCACACCAGAGTGAGGGGCCGCTGGTCATAGTGGTACCAGGGTTGAGCACCAGTGCCTGGCTGCGTGGAGAGGCCCGTGGGGGGGCCCCCGCAAGTTGTGTGTGTCAGTGCTGAGTCTGTGAGCCGCCCCACAGCACTTCAGGTTTTCCTGTCAAATGGTTTCAGATGGGTTTAAGTCTTCCCTCCAAAGGAGTTATAAAAATCTTTTGGTTTCCAGAGACTTTGGAATTTTCGATAAGTACCGATAATGGACCAGTACTACTGTGTGTGTGTGTGTGTGTGTGTACACGTATATATTCAGTGAAGAGAAAAATTAAGGACAGCTATAAGGCAGTAAATACATGAGAATTTAACATTAGAACCTATTTGCTTTTTTCCTTTATCTAAATTTAGAAAAAGTTTTTCTTCATTGTGTGATTGTCTTCAGTTATTTAACTCTTATGAGAAATGAACACGGAAATGGAAACTTACTGGATAGAAGTACAGTGAAAAAGAGGAAGTGTGATCAGACTGTGTTGTAAAGATCATTGCTATTTTAAGCTGAAACACTATGTGTGTGGACTATGACCATTTACCTTATAAAATATCTTACATATTTTATAAAACAAAAATTAAGGGATATATTAGTGTTTTGATTGTAATTTATTTCCATGGTCACTGCTGTTACAGTTTGATGTGGAAAGAAGCAAGAATTTTCAAGTGTCAGAAATAAAAGTTTAAAATATGGTCAGTTCCCAGATGAATTTCAGATTTCATCTGTTATTTAGTTGGAAGCCCAGCACACTTTCTTACAGAAGTGAGTTTGTAAATGGGGTTAAGTCTGTGCGGCTAGGCTGGAAAAGCCTAAAGGAGCTGTAAGGGAGGGTGAAGTTCCTGTTCTGAAGTCAGGAAGCTAGCTGGTAAGAGAGTTGGAGGAGGAAGACTTGGCTCTGCCCTCCATGGTGCAGGCTGGACCCCTGCAGAATCCGGCTTCAGGGGCGTCTCTGTGCTGTGCTGGCGCCCGACCCCTCCATCCTTTAAGGCCTTCCTGATACCATGGTTCTCGTGTGATACGTTCTGTACTGCATCCCCTTCAGGAGGTCTCAGTATTTCCCAGTTTGACTTCGTATTCCTTGTTTTAGAAGTGATTTTAGCTATATGTTGGGAAAGCACGTAGGCTCATTCATGCAAGTGGTATAGCCCTTGTTAGTTACAAGAAGAAAGGATGTGGGTGATGTGAGTAGATGCCTAAAGGCAGACATCAGGCAGTGAGAAACTAACTGATGGCATTATACAGGAGATGATCAGGATTGAGGAAGAGGGGTCTGCTGTGTCAGACAACCGCGCTCGCAGTGGGTTAGGAAGGTAAGTGATAAGCCCTGGATTCACGGAGCTTACAGTCTAACAGCAGAGGCATGTTAGTAAGCTCACGTTTCAGTGGAGCTGAAGTACAGGTGCAGAAGTAGTGCAGAGGTGGCAGTCTGAAGACTGACACAGGAAATGATGCCTGAGCACTGCAGCTTTTTTGAAGCAGAAGGAATCCAGATAGAATGTTCAAAGCATAGTTTTTTAAAATAGAGTGTTTGGGAAAGTGCAAGGATTTCGCTTTTGATGGACTTCAAAGGGAAATGAAAACGAAACCCACAGTTGAAGAGGTAGTGGGGGAACAGATCACAAAGGACCACGTCCGTGGTTTGGAGTTTAGCCTCTTGGGTGGTGGGAAATTTCCTGGAAAGTTTGACCTGGCAGACAGAGTGAGAACAGTTTTGGGCTTTGACAGTTTGGTGGTAATGACCAGAGAGGGCAGAGGCTGCTCCCTTGGCTGGGAGAATATTGCTGTGGCCTGGGGAGAGCCGCTGTGGGCCTGGACTGAAGCATTGGTGGCTGGGTGGGGAGGGGTCCAGAGGGAGCCGTGGGTAGAACGGCTGGTCTGTGATGATGGCCCTGAATGGGGAGAAGCCTGGCACGGTCCTGGCCTGGACTGAATGAGTAGGGGACCCGCGGTGGCTGATGTGGAGGGTGAAGAACTGGAATGTAAGTGGAGGGAACAAATAGGCGCGTACATGTGTGGCTCTGGAGCTTGAGGAGAGTCCCAGCTGGGCACTGGGGCTGCTGGTGTGTGAATGAGGTCATCGGGGGTGGTAGGCAGCATGATAGCGAACGTGAGCGTCAAGAGGTGGGTGACTAAAAAGGGAGAAACCCGCGGTTTGGATCTCAGGTGCCTGGATGGTCCGCCCCGCTTGGCCAGCTATTCACTGAATTCTCTACTCTGAACTCTGCAGTCCGAGTCAGGGTTTTCCACTGTGATTTGCACACGTGGCCACAGGATAAAGGGATGGGGAGAATCTGTTATCAGCAGAACAGTTCCTGAGCTGATTGTAAGTCAAGAATAGCTGGTAGTTTCTTAGATTATAAGAGTTTGTTTTTAAAAAGTGTTATGAGATAAATCATATTCCAGAGCTCCAAATACCTAGTATGTATTTAATTTTGACCCCAAAACTCTTTATGGTTTAATGGGAGTCACTCCTGAAATGGATCAGAAAGTAACATGGCAATGAGCTGGATAGCAGAGTTTAACAAGGATGTGTTGGTCAAACATCCTTGCAAAAATTGGTTGTAGAAGCCTCTAGGTTAACCAAACCAAGCAGGCTTCTGTTCTAACCCAGACAGATGCTGCTGGATGCTGGGCTTCCCATGATCTTCTCTGCCCGCCCTGCACTATGCAAACAGGAGAGTAATCAGGGAAAATGAAAGCCGGGTTAGGGGTAGGTTGTTTTGGGTGATTATGCTAATTAAAATAATTTTCTTTAATATGTGTACAACTTAAGTAACCCCAAATGTCAATTAGATGAGAAAGGGAGTTTAGAGTTTATCTAGTTGGTTTACTTTTAGTTGATCTAATCTGTGAGAGGATGACATTTTAGATACGTTAGGGGTCTGGAGATGTCAACTTATGAAACTTGGTATAAATCAGAACTCCTCTTTTATTACGACTTCACCAGAGGTAATTTATTTTATTATTTTATTTTTTGTTAAGGTATCATTGATATACAATCTTATGCTCAGATTTCACATGAGCAACATTGTGGTTACTTCATTCCCCCTCTTATCATGTCTCCACCATACCCCCCATTACAGTCACTGTCCATCAGTGGAGTGAGCCTCTCTGTGCTATACTGCCTTCCCCGTGCCCCCCTTACATTATGTGTGCTCATCATAATGCCCCTTAATCCCACCAGAGGTAATTTAAATAATTGAAATGGTCCATTTTAAAGTTCTGTTCTGTAAAGAGCAGTGGGTATTAGGTGTTTTGGGGAATTATGGGCTGTTTGGAGGGGTAACTGGAACAATGAAGATACTCACTTTTTAAAAAAGACTTTTTTAGAGCAGTTTTAGGTTCACAACAAAACTGAGTGGAAGATAGGTGTTGTTCCTGTGTACCCTCTGCTCCCTTAGCGCCTGCAGCGCCCTGCGCCAGATCGCTCTTGTAACTGATGAACCAGCACAGACACTTCATTACCACACCTTGTGCCTTCTGTGGTTTGTAACAAATGGAGAATGATATGTGTCCGCTCTTATAGTACCATGCAGAACCATTTCAGTGCCCTAAAAGTCATTGAGAGGGTATTTAAAAAATGTGTCATTTTGATTCTTCTTCTTTTTTTTTTTTAATACATAATACCCTTTTTTCTTCATTGGCTTCTTCAGTTTCTGATGCTATCAAAGGTATTTTCTTTTAGTGTGGTGGGGCCTGGGCAGCCCTTGGTCTGCCATCATGAAAGCTGCATGCACTTGGGATTCTCAAGGCACACAGATCCCAAATTATGTTTTGAGGAGTTAGTGGCTCTCAGAGGCCACCCAGGAACCCGATAGGGAGGATTCTAATGGGGAAGCTCTGCAGAGTTCCTTTTGTTCTCTGCCCTTCCAATTATTTTGAGATTGTTCAGTTAGAAAACTGAGTGTCCACACCAAAAATGGAGGTACCACCTTCCCTAAGTAGAGCTGCCTTTGTTTGGACTGTAAAATTTCCCTTACCCTGTCCTTCACCAGCAGCACCAAGTGAGAGGAAGTCGTCCCATGTGGTGTCCCCTGTCTGTCCCCTCTCCTCCCGGCAGTGGGACAGACATGCCTGCAGCCTTGGCAGGGGTTGGCCTCTGAGCCTCTCCCGCTGCCACTTGTGTTCTCACCCTTGTACCTCTGGAGGCCCCTGCGAAGTTGCCCTCACCTTGTTGGCCTGTTGTCCGTGTCTCTTCAGTGTGCTGACCTTGGTTTGGTACTGGGGGCTGAATCCCCTCCCGTAACTCCAGGTCCTGTGATACACTGTTGGGGATTCCAAGGAGGGAAAAATACCACATGGTGCCTTGCCCCCGCCCCCAAACTAATGCAAAGATTCCCTTAAAAAAATTGAGGTTTTACAAATTTTAATTTATTAAAAATATTATAGAAGTAAATACATAACCAATTGTAAAAAAAAATTAAACAATACAGAATTGTATGACTTTATTCCCAAAGGGTAACTAGTGTCGAGGGTAAGGATTCTGTGGTTGTCTTAGTAGAAAGGATTGTTCACTGTCTTACATTTAGGACTGAAGGGAAGGCTGGGAATGCCATCTGAGGTGTTTTTTTTTGGCCTTCCTTATCGCAGCAATTCCATCAGAAATATTACCTGTAACCAAGACCCCTTAGGCAATCCAATTTCTGCCAGCACTTAAGTGCTTTTCATACTCCTGGTAGACATGGTACTCATCTTCAACCAGCATATTTATAGGATGTCTGCTGTGTTAAATGCGCCGTGCTAGAGGCTAGGGAAGTAGATGAGCTATGCCTGCTTCCTTAATGTGCTCACAGTCCAGCACCCGGCAGACATCCCAGCACAAGTGTGAGGTGATATAATAAAGGAAGCCTTCCTGGAGGAGGTGGCATTTGAGTGTGTATCTTTGTAGTTCTTCAAGGTGCTCGTGGGTAAAGGGCATTCCAGGTGAATGGGATCTGTTCATAGGCTTGGCTGTAGTTTAGGGTTACTGGCATAGATGGATAAGATCAAGGTTTTTCCCTCTCCTCCTACTCCTACCTGAGATAATGGGAAAGAAAAGGTATTAGATTTTAGTTTGGAGTTAGATAAAAGTGCTAAAAAGGAAAGAGAGTGACGGGGGTGTCAAGTCCACTGGCATCTCCTTAATGGATTAGATAATCCAAATCAGTGGCTTAGTTTACTTCTGATTTGCTTGAGGGTTGGTTAACGAGAGATGGAGACTTAGGTAGGTTTTGATTTTTAGAGACTGGTCCCAGTATTACGTAGGTATGTTTTTTTAAAAGTTGAACTTAATATTAATTTTCTGATTCAGAAGAGTGTTTTTTTTTAATTGGGCTGAATACACATTCAAACACAGGCATAATATGTCAGTGAGTGTTTTTACCTTTAAGCCAAGAGCTTTGGGGCTTCTGTATGGGAGAAGGATGGTTGTGTCCATGAGATTTTATGGGGACCAATGTATTTGGAAGCATGATTAGGTTTTCAGTGATGATTAGTGGTGGTTGGTGTTTGAGAAAAAGACCAAGTGTACGAAGGAGGCTGCTCTTAATTAAAGGAAAAAGGAAGAAACGAGGCTTTTACCTTTCCAGAGGAATTACCTCAGTTGGCAGTGATCAACAGTGTTAGTGATGTTTCATGGCTTAGGATGGCAACCCCTTTATGGAGGGTTGAATGTGGGTGTTAAGGAGCAACCTGCAGCATTGTACTCCGGCCACTGTAAATAAATGTATTAATGAGTTAAATGAGTAAGTGAGATGTGAGATTCCCCTAGGAAAGTCAGGATCATTAAGTGGCAAAGTTGTAAGATGTGACTTCCTACTCTTGGAGGTTACAAGTGTAGGTGGGCATGGAAGAGGTGGATGGCATTACACTAATAAAGGAAGTTGATAATCTTAATGATTAGCTGAATATATTTCAAATTGTCAGAGTAAAAAATTCCTGTAGTGGAAACCTCAGTGTTTCATAGTGTGTCTCACTTTTGTCATCTCAGTCAGGGTGGAGCAGTCAGTGGAGTGGTATTAGTGACAGCTGATCACCAAGGCCTGACTTGTGAACATTGTGACTTAGCCCAGGTAACAATTTATTGTTACTTAGGGCTTACTTGAGAGATCTGTAGATTAAGTAGTTAATTCAGTTTTTAATAGAGAAAGATGTGGCATGAGGGAGAATAATCATGTGTGTATGTGGTCAAGTGTGTGATTTGAGGATAGACCCTTGAGATGGGCCAGCCCCTTGACACCTGCATGATTTATCTCCCCATATCTCACTGTCAGTTGACATTGATTGTGTGCTCCGCTACTGCATGTGATTTTGGCAGTTGTGACTTCGAAGAAAAATGCAGCTAAGGCCCCAGGTTAAACTGTAATGGAAACGGGAACTTTTGTTATGTATCAGTTTTTTAAAAATTGATTTTCATATTTTATTATCAGGAAAATCGTAGTGGGTATGCATTTTTCTATATGTTCTTTTACAGATGAGTAAACTAAGGCCTAGAGAAACAAGTAACTTTTAAGAGGTGGAGGTGGATTTGAACTCACATACATCTGGCTCTAGGCGCCTCCTCTCCTGTTCTTTACTGTGCTGTGCCGGGGTCTCCAGTGGACTTACTGGAGTGGAGAGTCAGGTTTGCCGTTGAGTTCTCAAGGGAGAAGGGAGGGATCGGTGGCACACCACAAATGGCATCACTTGCCATGAGGGTTTAGCAGCAGGTTGATTGAAATGAAGAACTGCTGATTGAGATGGATTTATTGGAGTATTTGATTGCATAGCTGATTGAGGCTGATATTTAATTACAGAAAAGGTTACTTGTCTGTTTCGTGCATTTTTTTCAGTTTGTTCAGTTGGTCAGAAAGAATTGGTAATAAGGCCAAGGTTACTGGGTTGACAGCTGAGTAAAACTGGGAGCCTGAAAGAAAAAACAGTGATTCTCAGTAGATTACACCTCCTCTCTTGCCTCCCCCACCCCATGGCAACCCTTAGGAGAGTCAGTGGACAAAAGCTGTCTCTGTACAAATATTGGAAAACCAACCACAGCCAGGACCCTATTGACAATAGTATCGTCTTTTTAATTTTTTCATTATAAAATATTGTGCCTTAAAACAGCGAGATCAGGAAAAAGGGGGAAACTATGTGTTAGAAGGCCTCAGAGGTCAAGGTGAGGATCATTGAAAGTCCATCTGACAAGCAGGAGCTAGTGTGCTTTAGGTCGGTATTCCGCTGAGGAGACCCACCTTCCTGACTCCTTTGAACCTCTTGCTTATTTGCGACACCTGTTTGGTGTGGCTGTACCACCGGCATTTGTGGGAGAGGAGACAGGATGACCTGCTGTGGGTGGTGGTTGGGTGTCAGGTGAAGCCTTTGCTGCCGCTGATACGTGAGTTGGCCAGGGAACGGAAGAGAGCCTCTGTTGGCCATATTGACAAAATTGGTCACCTTATAGCAATGTCATCCATAGTTTAAATTCTTTGACAGGTCTGATAATTTCATCATGGAAAAAAGAACGAAGGCAAAACCAAAAATCCGAAAAAGGCTTTTAAAATGAACTCTTCAAATGTTATTTGGATTTTGTGACCTTTAGTGGAAAGAAGGTCATTAGACGTTTGACAGTAAGGGTAGGGGTTCTCTTCTTCCCCCATGCGCCAGGCCCTTTGAGGTCTGTGTGGACTGGTAGGGATAATCTAGGGGGAGAACACGGTCTTCAGGGAGAAGCTGATCAGTGCTGTGTGCAGGCCTGCCCTGTATCAGGTGTCCACTGTGAGGGGGACTGTATAAAATGAGAGTTCCTGTGACCAGGATTCTCACCTGGCCCTGGTTGATTGGCTCACTGCACACCTGTGGGCAATACATGGCTGTTGACTATAAAGAGCTCCGCCCATTGCTCTGTGCATGACACGGTGGTATGGCTGCAAGGCTGCAGGAGAGCAGAGCAGAGGCTGGAGTGGTGGCAGTGCTGAGGACAGAGGCCCAGAGGACAGCTGTGTAGGACAACTGTGCAGAGAGGCCCGGAGGACGGCTGTGTGGGACAACTGTGCAGACAGAGGAGCCCAGAGGCAGAGACCGGCTTGCTGCATACAGACTCGCTCTGAGTGAACGGGATTTTAGTGCCTGACCTGCCACCTGGAAATAAAGTTGGGTATAACCCTTTCACCCCAAGAACAGTTTTGCTGTCAATTTCTCTGGTCACATTGAATCCATAGCAAACTTGTCTGGGGCTGAAACCCATTGGCAAGACAATTGGCGAAAGTCGGCAGGGTTCATTGTTGACCAAGGAAAAAAACAAGTTGCCCTTATGGGACGGGTGCTTCAACACGCTGCCCCTGTGAATGGGGAGACAGTGGATTGTCCCCCAATAGGTATGTGGTCTGAGGTGGCTTGCCTCCTAGAGGACTGGGCCCCACCCCAGGACTGGAGGCAAGTGGAGGTGACACCTGAGGCTGTAGGGGAGGCCCTTGGTAAAAATAAGTAGATCCTTTGAGAAGCAGAGTGTTGGTGAGGCAGCCGGGACTGTGGGTTGGCTGCTTCTCACAGTATTAAAAAAGTCTACAGAAGAGACCCAAGAAATGGTGGCACGAGAACACGAGCTGCAAACTTCTGTGGATTCCCTGAGGAAGGAGATGGCTTTGATGCGGGAGGAGGCAGCACAAGAGCGCCGGCAGCAAGGAGCCATTGGAGACAAGACGGCAGCTCTGCCAGGTGTTGTGAAGGAGGACGAGGCCATCAAGGGAAAAGATGAACTCCTGAGGGAAGCACAGGTGGAGGCGGCACGAGAACATCAGCTGTGAAGCATTGAGGTGAAGGTAAGAGAGCTGCTGAAGACTGAGGGAGCATTGCTGCGAGGCACTGTAACAGAGGAGACACTCGGGAGGGGAGAGAGAGGTGCCATCAGCTCCAGAAGTGGAGGAGCTGGGGAAGAATGAAGGCGTGGTGCCGGAGGCACTGGTCCCTCCTGTATTGAAAGCATGCCCAGTGGTTGTAAAGAAAATAAAGACCCAGCAGCTGAAAGATCCCCATGGTGAGGAGCAGCGCCCTCCCCAGGTTGTGGAGAACTCTGTGGTCCCCCCCTATACTCAGGCTGAGCCAGTGGCTGTGGGACTTAGGGGTGGATGGAATTGTTGTGTAAGGATCAGAGATGGGAAAGCTGTCTTCCCAGAGAGTGCAGCCTGCCTTGAGGCAGTGATTACAAAATGCGAGGTGACACGTACAGTAGCTGAAGCAACGAGAACCTGGAAAGAAATAAGACCTGTAACTCACAGGAGGAATTTGAGGGGCCCCAGGAGGGTTACGAGGACCCAGATGTGGGTTGATTTGATATGGGCAGGAGTAGATGGAAGGGAATTAGATGGGAAGCCAAATAGGATCTTACTGGAGCTATGGCAACAACTGAAATCAGTGCAGCAGTTCAAGCCATTAAGACCAAAGAGGCAGAGGTCAGAGACAGAGCCATGAGTCTGGCCTGTGTGTCTGCAAGACTTTTTGCTGGAGAATAATTCAAGCTTCCTTGCACAGGGACCATTGCAGAGGACTAAGGGCACATAGATTGAGAGGAGAGAATCCTGGAGGGGTGGAGTGTGGATAAAGTGAGAGTTCCTGTGGCCAGGATTCTGACCTGGCCCTCGTTGATTAGCTCACTGCACACTTGTGGGCAATACATGGCTGTAGACTCAAAAAGCTCCGCCCAGTGCTATGGGCACAACACGGTGGTATGGCTGCAAGGCTGCAGGAGAGCAGAGCAGAGGCTGGAGTGGTGGCAGCGCCGAGGACAGAGGCCCAGAGGACGGCTGTGCGGGGCGACTGTGCAGAGAGGCCCAGAGGACGGCTGTGTGGGACAACTGTGCAGACAGAGGAGCCCAGAGGCAGAGACCGGCTTGCTGCATACAGACTCGCTCTGAGTGAATGGGAATTTAGTGACTGACCTGCCACCTGGAAATAAAGTTGGGTATATAACCCTTTCACCCCAAAAACAGTTTGCTGTCAATTTCTCTGGTCACATTGAATCCATAGCGAACTTGTCTGGGGCTGAAACCCATTGGCAAGACAGGGACTCATACTTGTCAGGTACCCAGGCACCCTCCTCAGCCTTTGCCTCTCAGCCTCCTGAAAGTGAGGAACCATGTGCAGTTAAACAAGCTTTTCTTTTGAACCATGTAAGTTATTTCTTAATTGAAATGTAGTCGATACACAATATTATATTGGTTTCGGGTGTAAAACATAGTGATTTAACAGTTGTATGTATTACTAAATCATTATAAGTGTAGTTGCTGTCTGTCAACATACAAAGATACTACAATATTATTTAGTATATTTCCTGTGTTTTACTTTGATCCGTGTAACTGATTTATTTTATAATTGGAAATTTGTGCCTCTTTATCCCCCTCAACTATTTGTCCCAAGCCCCTTCCTCTTTCCCACCCCCATGGTAACTATCAGTCTGTTCTCTGTGTCTGACTCTGTTTTGTTTTTTAGATTGCATATATAAGTAGGATCATATGGTATTTGTCTTTATCTGACTTACTTCACTCAGCATAATGCCCTCTAGGTCCATCCATGTTGTCACAAATGGCAAGATTTCATTCTTTTTTATGGTTGAACAATATTCTATTGTATATGTGTATCCCATCATCTTTATCCATTCGTCAGTTGACAGACACTTAGGTTGCTTCCGTGTCTTGGCTATTGTAAATAATGAGATAAACATAGGAGTGCATATATTTTTCTGAATTAGTTCAACATGCTGTCTTTAAAATGGAGCGATTTCATATATCAAGGTTATTTTTCTTCTCTAGTGAAAGCTAGAATGACAAAGATTTAAAGAGGAATATTACATCCATATCTGTAAGTGCCATGATCTCGCAGTTTCTTTAAACGTTCATGTTTCCATTTTAGCTTCAGAAAAAAAATTTGAATGGTTTTAAAAATAAATGCAAATATAGCAGGAGTTTTCTTTTTTCAGATGATTTATCTTTTTTTAGTATTCTCATTTTGTATATTGGGTCTCCTTATGGAGAGAATTGTTTAAAAGAAACGGCAGTAATTACAGTGTTTGGTAAAATGTAATTCAGGATGTTTAATCTAATAAAGAAGGACATTTGCTGCTTTTAGCCTCCTTTTATCCAGATTGATGTAGGGTAATGGATTAGAGATGTCTGATAACTGACTTTTTGTAACCAGAGTGGTTTGATTCAAGAATTCTGGACATAAACATAAAATCTTCTTGAAGTCAAGTCTGGGCTTTTCTGACCTTTTAGTGTATGTATGTGTCTGTGTGTCTGTGTTCATTAAAAATGGAAATGTTACAGCCCTGCTTTTTTCTTAGTATAAATTTGTAAAATAAGTCTATTGTTAACAATTGGGACAATGCATAAAAACCTGGATTACAAATCCATAAATGTCTGCTGTTATTATTTTAGTGTATGCCCTTTGAACTTTTTTTGACCCACCTGCCCCTCCCCCCATGCGCATAAAACACAAATGGAACCATTCATTCTATATATACTTTTCTGTAATGTTCTTTTTCCTATTAATCATTGGAGTGCATTTCCATGTCAGTAATTGTTTTGAGCGGCTACTTGATATTTCTTTGTATAGCTGCAGAATAATTCCTGTAATTAATCCTATATTGAGGTCTGCTTAGGTAGTTTGCCAGTTTAAAAAAAATTACGGAAAACACCAATGGGAATATGAATCTTTGCACCTGTCTAGTTATTTCCTTAGGATAACCTAGAAGTGTGATTTTTGTGCCTCCATATTTTCATTTCTAGGTATCATTCATATGTGTGTCTGGAGTCTCTGTTGCTTCCACATCCAGCATCTTCTCTGATCACTATCTTTTTAGCTCTCCATTTTTAGGTGATTTCTTTGTTCTCTCTGTCATTGTTTTTAGCAGTGTCTCTTCTACTTGCTGCTACTTTTAATGTGATGTTTATTTTGGTAATGGCTTTTTATTATCTTCAACTGTGTTAACTAGTCCTTTTTTTGAGATTTTTTTTTTAAAAGCCCCAGTTTTTAAAAAATTTCTTTGAGTCAGGAGGAGTACTTGTCTGAAAAGTTTCCCATCTCTTGGGAAGTCCTGTGAGAAGTCATTTTCTTTCTGCCTTTGCTTGTTGTTTCTTCTTTACTGCCCCCACTTATCTCTGAGGGCACCTCTACTGGTCTTCTTGGGGGCGTTTGCTGAGGCGGCCTGTCTGAAGGGCCATGTGGCCTGCCCAGTACTGGTCAGTTCTCTCCTCTCCACCCTGCCTGATGCTGCCTTCTGTCCACTGAGGGGCGGGTACCCCCTTGCCCTTCCTTAGGTGACTGGATTCAGGGGGTTCACTTGGTGCAGGGTGAAACGCGCAAGCCGCCTTTCTGCCTGGGTAGGGAGTGGAGATGGCCTCCGGGCTGCTTTGCAGTGTGAACTGGGCCCCTGCCACCCAGAATCCTGCCCACAACCCTGGCCCCTGCCATTCCTAGAGAAAGGGCATCTCAGTTTCGAAGAAGCCGCCTGGGCCTAGCAAGCTGGGGATTTGTCCTCTGCTCTTCCCGCAGGTTGGCTCAGGTGTCCCTGTATTTGGCAGGTGTAGTCTTTAGGGTTATAGCTGTTTCCTAGTTCGCTCGTAGATGGACTTCTGTTCTCATTTTCATTCTTTTGTTACCTTCAGTGTGGATCAGAGAGGAGCCTAAGGGTGCCTTTCATTTACCGCCTTTTACTGGAAGTTGCCTCGCAGTTATTTTTAAGCTTGGGTTCCATCAGCATGACAACTGGGAGTGAGAGCCATGTGTTCGCACTTGCCAGTCTGCACTGTGTGTTGTTCTCATTAAGCATGGGATCAAGAAGGACTCAAGTAAAATGAAGCTTCCTTTATGTAATATGTGGCTTACTGGAGTAGATGTGGGATGATTGAGCCTACCAGCTACCTAGTTGGGCATAGTTAACAGTTTTGATGGGAATCCTATAAAGATAGGCCTACTGGTTCAGGCCTGCCTTCAGCAGTGCTTATTGATCAGTTCTGTGTTGGTGGGAGATCAGGTGGTGAGGGCAGGAAGCCTGCTGTGCTGCTCCTCGGGGCCCCTGGTGCTCACCCACCCTGGCTCTGATGTCTGGTTCTCACCCAGCCTGGCCCACTTGCTGCAGCGGTACATGACAGGAGCCGGTCACAGCTTCCTTACAGAAGCAGCCTCACAGAGGTTATCTCCCTGATGCCATTTGGAGAATTGAAGAAATACTGAAAAGAAGATAAGGAGAGGCTGCGGGGCAGGGTCCCTGTGTCTTTGTGTGTTGGGAGCAAATCCTTTTTGGGCACACATTTTTGTTATTCCAGCACAGTACTTTCAGACTTTACGCTCTGGGGGCTGGCTGGCATTTCCTCTTGCAGTTGGGGAGCTGTGCGTCATGCTGTGATTCAGAGGTGCCCTTGGGTGCGGTCTGGGAATTGGGGGTGGTCTGATGGCAGAGGGCCTCAGATCGCCCTCTTCACCCTCTCCATTTGCTCTTTGCTGTGGTCAAAGCCACTTCTCCAGGTTGCTGCCCGCCCTCGCCTGGACTGCTGCTTCTAGTGTGCTGTGGGTCAGGAGCCCAGGTGCTTGGTCCTCCGTGGAGTGTTGAATGTGGCCAGAGTATTCCGAGAGAGGGGCGTGGACACCTCCTGTGAAGAGCAGCAGCCAGGGCTCCATATGCGAGTCTGCCATTTCCGTGCCTGGAGGCCTTTCTCTGCTTTGTGCTTCTGGAGGATTGAGATCTCTGAAATCTGACCTCTGAGCCAGAGTTGAGTGGGTGTACTTGATAATTGTATGAGCTGCAGTTAAACACATGCACACGTCATGTCGCAGTGCAGCTTGGGCGAGCATCTTTGTTGCATTACTCCTTTGATGTGTCCATCAAGCGTCTTTTTTGGCAGTGCAGCAGCTCTGTAGGGTACTCTGCTGGGGAGGGATTCTGCCAAAAGGGTCAGCTTTTGGAGGATAGCATCACTGGCTGTTTTTCTTTATTCAGCCGTAGAGCAGAGCCATGCCCATCTTCCCTCTCTGTTTAGCTTTGCTGTATTTTCAGGCACAGGGTGTCCCCAGTTAAGTGGCTTTCCCGTACACACTGTGTGGCTGCAGGGTTTTAAGCTACAGTGACTAGAGGGTCTGAGATATTGTTCTGTGTTCCATTATTCCTACAAATAGACTCATTCTTGCCAGGCTATGGTGTTAGGATTTTGAGTTTGGAAATTATGGGGTCTGAATTTAAACTCATTTGTTACAGCTACATACAGTGTTGATATTTGGATGGCTAGGTAGAGAAATTGAGTAAAAGATAAAGAATTGGAAAGTAAATTTCATTGTCAAGTTTCCCAGGAGCTGGGGTCTGCTTTGCTTCCCCTCAGCTTTACTGTTTCCCTTCCATGAAAAGGGGGTTTGATAAAAAGGAACAATGGAAGTCAGGAGCTGGGAAGCTTCAGTATTTATTAATCTCAGTCTTGTGAGTTTTAATGGGTCTGTTTCTTAGTCTGAAGTAAATGAACTATTTTGTATGCTGTTTTGGATCTAAGAAGCCATCTAAATGATGGGTGTGAGGGATTACCATGTTACAATTGAATTGAGCAGGATCTGTGATGTAAGCGTGATTTTTAGTTACCATCAGTGAAATGCAGGGCCAGGAGGAAGTAGGAACCAACGTAATGGTAGAGATTATAGTTTTTTGATTGTGCAAAGGATGAATGTATTGTTTTTGTCTGTCTTTTTGCCCTTACCTAACAGACAGGAGAGAGTTGGCTGGAATGGTCCTGACTCAGCAGTGTTTATTCCAGTTTGCACACCTTCCAACAGGTTGTTTATTTAAGCTCCCATTTATAATTCTTTAAAATGGCTGACATGCCAGTCTACACTGGGTTCGTGGAATGCCGTGCCAGAAAATACTAAATCCTGAGAGCCGGTAACCATGTCCAGAAGATAAAGCTGCCTTGTGAGCAACCTTAGTATTTCAAGCTGGAATAAGAAAAAAGTAGTTACAAGTGGCCTGTGATTCAAGGAAATTAAATCATTCAATCGTCACCTCTTCAAAGTTAAAGAAACCACACCACAGCGCTAGATGAATTGCCCAAGATCATAAAGCCGGTATGTGGTGGGGCAAGATCTGAACCAGTTTGTCTCAGAAATCAACACCCTTAATCACTGCACTTCACACTATCACCTTGAAGAAATGTATTGCGTTTCTGTATCTGAACAGCAGATGCCGGCCTTGATGAAACTTGGGCTTAAGTGGGACACACACGAATTCTAGGTGGTATGGATTGATCATAGGGGTAATAGCAGTCATACACTTTTACTCACTCCTGCATTATTTTTGCTACAGTAGTAGTTGAGAAAATACTTGAAGCAAGATTAATATAGTTTTTCCTTAATAATTATGGTCCACTGAAACATCATCTTCCCAGATGCTATTCAGGAGACAGAACGCAGGTGAGTCAAAGCTTCTCATCCAGTTGCTGTGCTCCCTGTACTTGATTCTCTTGGGACAGGATCCAGTATGTTTGTTAAATTGGTAGTTTCTAAGTCTAAAGTCTTTCCTAAGAGAATTTAAGAATGTATTTTAAACTAGATTATGGTTTTCCTGGACTTGCTTCCTCTTCTCTACTTAGAACACCAGAGGGTTTTATAATGACTCCATAAGGAAAGCACTTCTTCAGCTTGGAATAGACATACACTGCACTTCGAGTAGTAAGTGTTGGGACCACGTTTCGATCAGCCTGAAGCTGTGTGGGCACATTCACCTTGTGGCCTACACTGGCCGTCTTGGGGCAGATTGTGTGGGTGGAAGAGCAGACAGGGATGGGAAGTTTTGGTAAATCACGAAGCTGTGGAAAAAGGCAAAACTTTGTTTTGTTTTTCAAGAAGTCATTCATGGACATGTCACCACTAACCACCTGGGATGAGATGAGCCGAATGAAGTGTCTGCTCTTTTGTATCTCACAGTTATATGAGGGAGACAGGTGAATAACCATCTGTAATGTGTGATTTTTCTTCTAAGTAGCTTTGTTGAGGTCTGTTTTACATATCATGAAGCATACTCCTCAGGTGGTCAATTCAGTGATTTTTAGTAACTTTACACAATGGGGCAGCCCTTGCAGTAAAGCAGTTCAGAACTCTTATTTTACCCCATCTGCCCCTTCCATCCACCCCGTCCGCTCCTTCATGTTCATTGACAGTTACCCTCTGTCCCCACCTGGCCCCAGACAAGCCCTGATCTACTTTGTGTCTCCAGCAGTGTGCCTTTTCTGGACGTTCCACGGATGTGGAGTAACACATGTGTGGTCTCCTGTGACGGTCTCCTCTCACTTAGCATCGTGCTTGAGCTTCACGATGTGGCACATGGCAGTAGCTTGCCCCCCTTTTGAGCAGGACCCCCTTTGTGTGGCTCTACCTCATTTTGTCTGTCATTCACCAGTTGATGAGTTTCAGTTGTTCCCAGTATTTGGTTGTTAAGAATGATACTGTTGTGAATATTCTGGTGTGTGTGTCTGTATGGACAGTTATGTTTCCAGTTCTCTGGATATGGAATTGCTAAGTCATATGGTGGTTTTATGTTGAACTTTCTGAGAAATTGCCAAACTGCTTTCTGACGTGGCTACACTACTTTAAGATACGCCTCCAGCAATTTAATATAGGAAGGGACAACGTACTGTGGTTTTACCAGATTTAATAGATTTACCACTACTTCCCATGTAAGACTGATGTTGTTCTATCAATGTAGCAAAATGGAGAAAAGCAACGTAATAACAGAAGTTGCGTCATGCTATTTACTCTTTGGGAGGCGTGTAGTGTCACAGCACCTTGGGTCAACCATTGAAGAGGTGGGTGCTTGCGGGCAGCGTGATTGGAGTGAACAGACTGGGAGCTGAAAGTAGTATGCAAAGTGGGCGGCGGGCTGCCCTGATACAAACGGTCGGTCCTTTCTGTTTTGCTTTGGCGGACGTCAGGATCTTTGGAATAACTGTGTAAGTTTTGGTCATTAGCCTTTTCCTTGCAGTCACCCCCCAGCCCTGGACTCCTGTGTCTCATTTAATTTTCCTTATCATATTGTCCAGAAGTCAGGACAGGTTTTAATAGGGCAGAACAAAGTAATATCTTTACTGAGGTTTTCTTAGTAATGATGGAATTCTTTCACATCATTTTGGGTCTAATTGGGAGAAAGAAGGACACCAGGGGCCTGGCGGGAGAGGGGTCATGAGACGAGCTTGGTGGCAGGTGGGCCACTGCTTGAAACTCTCCAGGAGTGATGGTTACAGTGCATGGCGTGTTCCTGGGGTGTGTATGTGTGTAAGACACGGGATAGGAGGAGGAGAAAACAGGTCCACAGAGGGGATGGAGACCAGGCAGAAAGAAAAAGATGAGCTAACACTCTCTTCAGCTTTCCTGGAGCCAAAGGTCAATTTAAGGTGCTGGTAACCTGAGGAAGGGATTAGAAATGGGCCCTAAAGCAAAGCAGTTGGCCAGGTGATAACACCTTTCTCTTTACTGAAGCCTGAAGTCTGATGTGATCCTGAGGAGGAAGGTTCTGGAAGTGATGAGAATTTGCTGAGTCCCAGTGGATTAGTGACATTGATGAGGAGTGACAGAAAGCAAGTATCTGTTGTGATGACGGGAAGCCAGGAGAGAGGCTGCCAGTAAAATCTGCAGGGGTAGAGTCGCTGACTCTGAACTTAAGCTGAACCCTAGCCTGAGTAGTTGGGGAGTAACAGTGCTGGTTAACTCACAGCCAGGCACCAGATCCTTTTGCATATAGTGACTCGTTTCACCTTATGCAACCCTCAGTGCCTGTGCTCTTGTTATCTCCATTTACAGAGGAGGAAACTGACGTCCAGAGCAACTCAGTAGCTTGTCCAGAGCCCCTCATCATAGCCAGGAATCAGACCCAGGCAGTGGGGCTCCAGGGTCTGCTCTCATGACCACTGTTATGATGAGTGGCAGCAGAACTGTACCCAAATGGGCACTAGAAATAGTGTCCCTTCTCGCTTCCAGTGTAACTTTCCCTACCTGGGAGTGCAGAGCTTCCTGCCTGTGGCCTTTTGGTTGTTTACATTTGGTTTTAATGAAGGAAGTGCCAGGGTCTATTTCTCAACGAGCTATATAACTTACTGGAATGCATTATGCATTTTTCATCAAGTGTTTGCCCAACAGAACCACGAACTGCTGTGGTTGGTCTTTGCCTTGGTCTGGACTAGCTCACCATCTCAGAGGAACCCCAGGCCTTCATCTTTCAGCCTGGGAGCCTTCCCTGGAAGAAGAGTGCTCCCATCAGCCACTGGGGGAGCCTGGCGGGGATCAGTGATTCCTTTCGTGGGGACCCTGGGGTACAGAAGCTCAGATGGGTCAGGGATTGGCACCAGGCACGTGACCCTGGGTGAGGTGAAGCCCCAGACCCGTGGCTCCTCCACTCCCTCCTCTGGCAGTCCTCTCGGTTCGCAGGGGATGGGAGTGAGCCGATCCGTGGAGTGCCTGGAGCAGTTGGCCCTGGGCAGGCGGTGAGACCCTGCTTTTGTTCAGCCACACTGAGAAAGAGCAGGACGCCGAGTGGATGAGGGCCGGCGTCCTCCTCAGCCGGCCCTCCAGCCAGGACCCTCTCCCTGGCACACTTCAGGAGTACGTGTCCAGGCGGAGCCACCCCGGTTCTGAGCAAGCTCTCCTGGGCTGGCTGTTCCCTGAACGCCGACCTCACAGCCTCAGAGAGTGGCTTCCGACGGTCGCAGGCAGGGGTGTGGGGGGTGTATGAGATACTGAGGCCAAAGTGGAGGTTCACCCAGGGGTTGCAGTCATTTCGTCCCCTCTGTTTAATGTTCTTAAACAAATTGTATTTGCATTCTTCATATTTGCTAAGGCAGTGTCTACTTTAAATAAACGTGCATTTAAAGGTGATAATTAGGGTTCCCTAAAAACTCCTGGTAATTTGGATATGTAGGACTAGACAACAAAATTCATGGACTTGAACATCTCTTTGCCTCAAGTTTCTTTTTTGTCAAATACTGTGAAGTATTTTTTCAGTTTCATCTAGATTATGTGATTGTTGCAGGGCTGAAATCAAGTGTATCCTGTGGGGGAATAAGGTTAGTAAGCCAGGCTGGGGCATGTGTTACTATGTGCAAGAGAGCAGGTGGAGGGCAGGGTTCTGCCACTCAAGGAGGCTCTGCTCCTGGAAACAGGTCTGGAGGGTGGCTCTGCAGTGGTTATTGGCTTAGTTGTAATGTGGAAGAAAGCATGTTTCCGTGTAAACCTGGGATGTAGGCTTCAAGTTAGAAAAGTGATCATCATCAGTGAGCTAGGAATGAGTCTTTTCTTCTAAAGGATATTGAGAAATCTGTCTGTTCTTTGAGCTAATTAGAGTCATTTGCTATTTACAAATCTTTATTTGGAAAATAAAGGTTTTAATTTGGGAGACCTTAAATTAACCCACTAGTTAATACACGAAACACCCTTTGGGGTCAGTGGCTGAAATGAGTATGCAGGATCAGTGACGGGGTGGCTGAAATCAGTGGAGACTGGAGGGGCAGAGTGGAGGAGATGGAAAAACTGAAGCTCCAGGGAGACCTGGTAACCTGATCCCTCATGTGATTCCTTCCCTGGTGCTGGAAAGCAGGGGAATTCAAGAGAAGGAGTCCTCCAGGAGTACTCCTGGCATCATAACTTCCTGCAGAACTTGGAGCAATCTCCTAGACCAGAAGAGTGGTTCTCAACCTTGGCTGCACAGTGGAACCTTCTGGGGAGCTTTAAACAATACGCATGCTGGGGCCCCATCCCCAGAAAGTCGGATTGAATTGTCTAGAGTGAGGCTGGGGCACCAAGTGGTTTAAGGCTCCCTGGGTGATTCTGGTGTGCAGCCTGTGTTGAGAATCACTGTCCACACGCAGTGGGAGGGCCACCCTGTAAGCCACTGCATGGGACTGGCATGGGGTTGCACGGCAGAGAGAGCTGGCGCTCTTCATCAGCTGTGCCCTGCACAGATTCTCCTGGTCTGGCGTCTGAGTCGGCCTGTTAGCTCCCTCTGAGGGAAGCTGAGACCATCTTGGAGACGGTAGACACCGTAGGGTGGTTCGTTGGTCTTCCAGCCAAGAACCCATTGCTCTCATTTTGTACCTTTGAGGGGCGTGGGCCAGCTGAGTAGGAAACCATTTTGCAAATTTTTTCTCCTCACGAGTAGCTCTGGTATTATAAAGTCAGCGTTTGGTTTAAAAACAAAGTCCTGACCTGAGACTTTCTTGTCAAGATGAGGAGCTCAATGTTTCCCGTTCTGTTCATGGCAAAATGTGTTTGGGGTTGGCTGCTGTGGGGAACGCCAGGAATCTGGTCGGGGAACCACCCACCCTTCCCAGAAGTGTGCGTGGGCTTCCCAGGCAAGGGTGGAGGCCAGGGGTGTACCATGGAGTTTCTTTGCTGCCTCCACTTCCTGAGTTAAAGGAGTTTGGACACTGCAGAGATTTCTGGGAAAATCCCCATAACAGGGCATTTGGCTTTTTTTGGGTCCTTTTGTTTGTTTTAAACTTAAATTGGTCTCGTATGTTTATATTCCTGTATGTATGTTATAAAAAGGGCAGCTTGATTTTCAGATGGGGTAGGCATGGGAAAGATCCGGATAAAGAGTAAGCTTTAAAGTTGTTAGAATGAGAGGATACCTTTACAGGTTAGTACTCTTGATGAGACAGGTTGCCCAATGCTACTTTCAGTACAGAATGCCTTTTGAAGTGTAATGGTTAGATTAATTTCGTGAGATGAGTTTTCAGGGCATTTTATTTGCTTGGAATTAGCTTTAAGATGTCTTATTTATGGAAAGAATAATCTGCATTTAAAAACAGAGGAGTATACAGCCATACTTAAAAACAGCAATCGTTTTTAATCTCTGGGACTGTGTTGCACTGTGTTATACATGGTGAGTTCTTAGTAAGTATTTTGGCCTGTGTTTTAGTGATTTCTAAAAATGTCCCCTAAGTGGAGTGTTGCTTTAAAGATGACCTCACTTGTCCTTAGAGGTGTTTGCTGGAAGGCCATGCCAGCTCTTGCAGCGGTGCCAGATCAACCACCTTACCTCTGAAAAAGGCTTTGCAGAGCACCTCACTTCCCCCTCTGACTTGGGCCGATTGGACCCTCTGACAGACCTGTGAACTAAATAAATCCTTGAGGCATCCCTGTTGCGTTTTACTGAGAAGTTAAGAACTTGCTCAAGGTCGTTCAGCTAAGTGTTACAGCAGGAGGGTAAGCCAGGTCTCTTGATTCTTAGTTTTGTGCTCTTCCTGCTGTCTTTGGCGGACGGAGCTTGGGAGGCGGTGACCAGCATGCCCAGACTTGGTCAGGCGGCCATGCGTTCCAGTTCAGGGCCTGTCACAGCTACTGTGTCCTTGGACAGACATGCTCCCGCTGTAAAATGAAGGCAGTACCTTCAGAGTAGGTAATTTTCCTTACTATGGCTTCTTTCTGCCCGGGGCACATCCAAGACCCAGGAGTCTCATGGCCTCCTACTGAAGCGTTCTCCCGATTTGGGACCTGCTGAGGGCCCAGGGTTCCAGGACTCCAGGTCCTGTGGGTGTCACGATGTAGCTGTCCAGGCATTCACATTTTCACATTGTTTGGCCAAGACAATCTCTTAGGTTCAAGTCTCTGCTCAAAAATGACCGGCAGGATTTCTCTCTCCCAAACTGTAAGTTTCTCTCTGGACCACAGGGACCTCCCGACAAGCTGGTGGGGGGCTGTGTCCCCAGGCCAGTGCCTTTTGCATCTTCCTTGTTTGCTGCGGTTCTGCTGGACCTGGGCCTGCTTTCCTTTACCATTTAAAGTTGCTCCCATGCCGTGAATCTTCAGTCTCTTCTTCTGAGACTACCTGTGGAGGAGAGCCTTCTGTCTGTCTGAGGGGTTGAGTAGGAGTCACCATTATGAGGAAGTGAAAAAGTTGTGTGGAAGGTTCTCATAGCTGTGATCTTTTGTGTATTGCTCCTAGCATCATTTCTGAGACCTAAGAGCCTTGTAATTCGGTGTGTGTGTGGGATCTTTGCATCAGTGTGGAACACCACCCTGACCTTGGAGCTCTCTGGCCTGACCCCCCACCCCCACCCCGGTAGGTGGCCTCCTGAGGGTCGGTCTCTGCCTCAGGAGTTTTTGCAGATACTTCCGTCTGTGTTGCTGAGGAAACTCACTCAGGCCTCCAAGAATTCCCCTGATGTCGGGGTTTTTAGCCTTCCCGGAGCCCCCTCCGAACCTGCAGAGAGGACGGGAAGGGGGAGACACGCCCTGGCAAGGCAGGACCAGGAAGGGTGAGTGCCGACTGTCCGCCCGAACACCAGCCTCCGCCTCGTCGCTTGAGGCCGGAGATAAACAGACGCGACAGGGAGCTCAGTCAAAGCAGGAACTCGTTTATTGCAGAAACAGCAGAGTATATATAATATTCATGGGCCAATCAGCATAAAGGTCAAGCAGTCATAAGCTCTTCACGCAGGAAGGCACATAATACAAGCAAACGGTGTCCACGAGCTGATCACGTTCGCAGAAGACTCAAGCCACTAATAGGGAGATACCCGGAACACAGGTAGACTAACGTCACAGCCCGCCAAAATGCCTGGGCACCACCCCATGCTCATCCGGCGAGCGCCATCTTGGCAATGCATTTAAGGGCTACTTCTTAGATTAGAAAGCCCTATGCCCTGACCCTCTCCTGAGGGAGGAAAGACCTCATTTAGTTTGATTTTTGAATTGGGCCATGGAAAGTGTGTTGGTTTGTGACGTGGGTGATCGGGGTTTTCCTTCTGGCTCTAGTTCAAGTGAAAGGCTTCTAAGAAACTATTGAATCTTGATCAAGTATTGTCAGAAAGAATAAACATTGATTACACCAAAAACAGCAAAAAGAACCATTTCTATTTATTAAGTACTTACTGTTTAGCAGTAAGGAGTTTACCTGACCATATTTTATCCTTTAAACATCCAAGGAAAGTGTTATCCCACTTTACAGATGTGGGAACAGAGGGCTGGGTGTTTCAGTAGCTGGGTAGTGATTTGGCAGGGCCGAGAGCTGAACTTGTGTTTAGCCTCCAAGTACCTATGGTCCCATAGAAGCCCTAGTTTTTGGCAGATAAGCATCCAGGTCAGGGTTGAGTGAGGGCGGTGTTTCGGTGTCTTTCTTCTGCAGGTTGTGTAGTAGCTGCTGCCCCAGATGAGAGATTCTGCAAAGGCAGAGCAAAGCGGCCGGTGGCGCACACCAGGTCTCCCAGTTTCCTAGGCCACGGCTATGTTTTCTTGTCTCCTCCATGTAAAGCTCTGAGTTTGGGCCTAGTGTTTGTTTTCGGTAATGCGGGTACGTCTGAGGCTGCTTTCCAAGAAGGTTGTCTGCAGGTACCCATGCTGTTCACCTCTGCTGGGTTAGGCTGGCAAAAAGGTAAGATATGTTCTTCAGTGGTAGAGCTTAATCTTGAGGGGGAAAGCAATTTGTCAAGTGTTTCTAATGCAGTCTTTAATTCTCAGCATAAAGAATGTGCTCTGGGAGAAGGGGGATGGCCCGCTGCCTTTGCTGGAGGGAGTTGTCAGGTTTGGGTGGGTTTCAAACAGCAAATGGATTTTCTACCTATGAGAGTGAAATAATAGTGGCTTCTTTGGGGCAGGAAAAATAAGGTGTAGAAGGACGCAAAGTTGAGATTGGAAGTAAAAAAAACATTTTGTAGAATTTTTAATAACTTTATTTTTACATAGTTTAGGAATCAGAAGAGTTGCAAAAATAATGCATAGTTCCTGTGTACCCTTCCCCTGTCTTTCCCCTGGTGAACTGTTTTGCCCTGTAAAACCAGGAAATTGGTGTTGGCCAGTGCTGCTAACTCAGGTGCAGGCTTTATGTAACTCAGATGTCCCCCGGTTTTGCATGCCCTTTTTTGGGGGGGTGTATAGTTCTGTGAAATTTTATCACTTGTGTAGATTCCAATACATAAGCACAGTTGAGATGCACAACTGTTCCATCAGCTCAGAGATTCTGCTTGTGTTAGCCCTTGCCCGTCATCCCTCCCCCTACCTGCCTCCAGCACCATGCACCTGTTCTCTAGCATTTGATTCACTTGGAGAATTTTCTAAAACGGAATCCTACAGCCTATGTAACCCTTGGTGCTTGTAGACAGAAGTTGGGTAACAGGAAGATCAGTGGGGGTGGTGGCAGAAAGTGGGACTAGAGCTGGGGGTTTAGATTGACAGTAAGCATTTGTGACTTCAGTCTTGAGATAGTAGGCTGTCCCAGATGTTTTGAGCACTGAAGGAAAACCATGAGTTTTGAGGAAGCTAGACTGCAAGCAGGGTATGGGAAGGTCTTGAGGTGAGTCAGTTGTGAGGGGGGGCCAGGGTGCGGGGTCAGCCAGCGGCGTGGCAGGGGAACCGCATGGAGGGGTAAGAGAGGAATAGGGGTATGTGGTTTCCCCTTTGTAAATGGCAGGTGGTGACGCTATTAACAGTGGAACTTGGGGAAAGCCTGGGGTGGGAAGGTGGGCAGATATGGAAGGATAAGGTGGCAGGCTGGTGGTAGGGCTACGCCTGGCTGGCAGGTGAGTTCCACTGGTGTGACGTTGGCTGATCTGAGGGTGGCTGCCCTGTGTGCTGGTGAGGGAGGGATTCTGAGGCTGATTTAGCTCCAGGAGGAGAAAGGTGGCGCGATTCATGAGGGATGCCTGCTGAGCTCCGAAGTGGAGTGGGCACACCTGTCCCCGGCTCACCGTCCCTGGTCAATGTCGCCTTTTCTGTTGCTGCAGGAACAGTGATGTGTAAGTAGCAAGTATTAGAACCACATCAAACTTAGTTCCTTTTTCTTTTCAGGGAAAATCAGAAAAGCTTGGTTTCAGCCCCAGGTGGTGCAGTATGGTATGACTATGCAAGTGCTACCTCTGGAGGCTGAGTAACTTGAAAAGTTGGATAGTAATGCCTGATGCATTTTGCATTGCCAGGAACGATGCAAAAAAAAAAAAGTAATAGCTGTTCAGGTTTAAAAATATAAACTACTTAAATCATCATAGAACTGTTTTAATTCTCTCAAGGGATTATGAAATACAGTGAATTGTTGTGGGTGCCTGAGCTCCAGAAGGGTACAGCTTTGAAATTCCTCTAGGTCTTGGAGTGGGGAGCAGGACATTGCACACATGGACTTTCTCTTCAGAGGAATCTCGGAGGTGTAGGTGGCCCGTCCTCACTGCTGTGGGGCAGCGTGACAGCCACTTGCGCCGTGCACACGTTTGTTCTCTTTCTCAGGTAGGAGGTTCTAGGCTATTGGGTAGCTGGCTGCCTGGAAACTTCTGTGTAATCATGAGAAACTTCTGTGAAACCACTGATTCCAGATTCATCTGGAGCATTCTCCCAGGCTTCTTGGCTCTCCCACAATCCCTGAGCCCAGTGAAGTTTTCCCTGGGTTGGCTGGGGAAGGGACTTTGGGGCATTTTCAGAGCCTTCACCCGTGCGTGGCCTTGCCTCTGGGGTGCACCTTCCACTTAACTTTGGTTGTATTTGGAAGATCCTGACCTTAATATGATAGTATAACAAGTGCCGTGGTTTTCCTAAGTCTTGTAAATAAAAATAAACAAGACAAGGTGTGAGTGTTTAGGAAGGCCCAGAATTTAGCTGACTGGAGTTTAAAGAGTCAGATAGCCTGGGGGTGTCATGATGAAAGGGTGGTGAAGAAGACAAGACGGTAAGGCCACCAGAAGGGGAGCTAAATGCCATTTTCACTTAATCCTGAGGCCCCCCTAGGGGAAGTTGGGCTGTTTCTCGATATGGATGGTGAGGGTTTTGAGGCTGTGGTTAGAGAAGATATGTCAGGATTGAGCACCTGCTACTGCAGACGTCATGCTGGAAATTGGAAGTGTCAGCTGCCGCTGGTGGGGGGCACTGCCTGCTTGCTGCTAGTTGCATTTATTCATCAACAGAGATGCCTTTCTACCTAGGATTTCTCAGCCCTGTTGACCCTTCCCTCTAAGAAGGGAAGTAAGACTTGTTGAATAGCTTATGGGGTCACATAAATAAACATGTAAGTGAGATTCATACCTCTTCATGGTGAGAAGCCCGATCTTCCTTCTTTGCCTTGAAATGATCTTCAGCTGCCTTAGGGGGAAGTTGCACTGGGCATCTGATTGTTATTTTTGAGCCAGGAGTCTGGGACCTGAGGTGTAGGCTGTTCATGAGCAGGCAGCACCCAAGCCTGTCCATCCCACCCCCAGCCTCCTTGACCAGGAGAGGTGAATGTGGCGGTGGGGGTGCTGACCACCCCTGCCTCAGAGAAGGCTGAGCCATGGTGTGCCTTGACCTCTGCTGGCGCTGGTGAGGACTCCGGCGGGCCGCCTGGTGGGGTGAGGCTCCGGCCGGCCTGCCTCTTCTGTGATGATGACCTGTGCTTAGCTCAGCATAAACCTTTCTGAAAAGAAAATTCTCAACATGGTTGGCAAAATGTCACCTTTCCTCCCAAGGAGCTCTGCTTTCCTCAGTGCGCAGACTGGCAGCGGAATCTCGGAGTTCCTCGAAGTAGGTCACTGTTGGCATTGGTTTTCTCACGGCCGTGTGGCTGCGCCGCATGGTGATGAGCATAAGCTTGAGTTGCCAAAGGGCGGGAAGCCCATCCTGCGGAGGCCCTGCTGTCACTGTACTAGCAGGTGTCCCTCTTCTCGCCGGGGCCAGCTTTTAGCCCATCACAGCTGCTCTCACAGTGGCAGTGTGGACGGCCACAGCGCACTGGGGCAGGGGGGGATGGAGCCCCTGTGCTTGCTTTACAGGTGCGGACTGTGGGAAGACGACTTGGGGCCAGTTGGCAGAGCAGTGGGAAAACAGCTGCCTTAGACTAGGCAAAGGAAAGACAGGCAGTTTATTAAAAAGGAAACACTCCTCTCCAGAGTGTAGAACATCTCTGCACTTGCCCTCCTCCCCAGGAATGGACACTTTTCCGGCAGTGGTCAGTGATCTGTGCTCTACATTGATTTCTGCCACCTGTTTTTTGGTAACAGCTCACCCTGGAACTTAGTGGCCTAAAACAGTAATGATTCAGTATTTCTCCTGAGTACCTGGGTTGACTGGGGGTTTCTGCAGTCTCGCTTGGGCTCGCTGTTGTGCCTGTGGTCAGCTGTGGAGAGGTGCTGGCCTGGGCTTAGCAGGGACAGGAGGACACTGGGTGCCTGCAGTTGGCCCGGGTATGTGGCTAGTGCCTTGGTTTTTTGCGTGGCTGGTCCAGCAGGCAGCCCAGGCTGCTTTACGTGTTGATGGAGGCATTCAAGGGGAGCAGAGGCCAAAGCCGCAGGGCCTCTTAAGGCTTAACCTTGGAAAAACAAACCATCACGGGAAATCCTAAGGCCAGCCCAGATTCAGGGAATGGGACATATAGACTCTTTCTTGCTGGGAGGAATGCCACAGTCACATTGCAAAGGGGTATGGACACAGAGAGGTGTGATTAAGTGGCAGTTACTTTTGTAACGATCTCCTGCACTGTCATCTCAAACACTGTAGGAGTTCAGCTAAATTCTTGTTGGCTTTGTTTTTTATTAAGTCTTAAAAAGGAACTACCACTGATTTCTTAGTTTGGGAATGGGGCAGTTAATGAAGGGGGGGTCAGGTTAGCGCACTAAAACCAACCCCCCTTTTAGAGCCGTGTCAGCTTGTCGAGGCTGCCTTGCGTGCCCCCCCAGGTCTCTGAACAGTGGCTTTCAGTGTGGCCCCCGCCTGGCGGTATCTGCATTGCTGGGGCGCTCGTGGGCCCTGTGCCTGATGTACCGCATCAGATCTTAGGGGTGGGGCCAGGCCCTCAGTAGTCTAACAAGCCTGCCAGGTGATTCTCACGCTCTGAAGGCTTGAGAATCACTGCTCCTGAGGGTTTAAATGGCTCGAGCCACCTCTTCACGCTCCCTAGCCAGAGGTGCTGTCGTCCCCATTCTTCCTCTCCCAGGCGCTCTGCTCTCTGAATTATGATATTCTTTGCAGTGTCGCCCTGGATCCTGTTTGCATCAGCGTATGGCTGGGGTTTTCTTACTGCTCAGGAGACATTTACTGACCGTCTGTCACTGTGCCCAGAGACATGGGTGTAGAAGTGAATATGGCACGGATGCCAAATTCCCTGCGCTGATAGTCTAGCAAAGACGCAGTGCTCTTATGGGAGCACCGCTGATTTCAGCAGGGATTCAAACGACAAATCCATTTCCTATATGTTGAGCTTGAGATGTCCAGGTAGAAAGAGATACCTAGTAAGTAATTGATTCTAGGAATTAAAACTCAAAAGGCAGGGCTGGAGCTAGAAATTTGAAATTACACTCTACACTATAATTTAAAACAGCATTTCCTCAAAGGTGACTTGTTCATTAGAATCAAGATCTCTGAAAAATGTGGATTATGGAGTGCCATGTGTGACAGAGTGTTTTGGGATCTCTCGAGTGTGCCAGGTAATTCTGACCAGCCAGGCTGGGGGAACACAGTCCCAAGCCATGAAATCATATGACAAGTAGAGAAATAGGAGGCCGGGGATGGCTCTTGTCAGGGGAATGAATGAGGGGAATAAATGTAATGAGGTCTAGCGTAGGTGGAGGCTCTTCTGGGACTGGGCTTGGGAGATGAGTGGAGAGTGGGCTGTAGATGTCGAGGACTGGACAGCTGCGCGGAGGGCTTCTTGGAGGAGGCTGAGAACCTCTGTGCGGCAGGGGCGGTGGCTGAGCGGGAGCCAGACCGCGGCAGTGACCGTGAGGGCGGGGTGCCCAGCAGGTCTGGATGACGTTCAGGGAACTTCAAAGGGAGGAGGTGACCAGTGAAGTAAGGTGTTTTTGTTTTTCTAAATTGGAGAGCCCTGAGCTTTGCCAAGGGCAGAGAGGCAGCAGAGGGCAGAGTGGCAGAGGGTTACTGCTGCAGCCACATCCTGCAGGAGAAGATGGATTCAAAGGCCCAGCTTTTGGGATTGGCCTTGAAGAAGAGGTGGGCCTCCCGCCCTCCCGCAGCAGGGAAGGAGGTAAGGAAAGGGTGTGAGAACAGGAGAGTTTCTTGCTGCTGGAAACAGACATGGTCTCTGTGTCCGGTTTCCGGGTAACCCCAGCAAGCATTTCTCACTCACTTTGTTCATTTTTACTGATGGCGTTGGCAGATTTTTGTGAGCTTTTACTGTGTTCAGTGTCCCTCAGTGATGCCCCTCATGTCAGCATGTGGTTATTGGGGTGCCTGGTTTCCCAGCACTTGCCCTTCGTGTGGGCCTCCACGTTGGAGACAGGCTGGCTGGGTGTCAGCAGTCCTTGAAAAGCACCGCTAGGAACTCCGTGTGTTTCACCTTGGAAAACAAGTTTGTGGTTAGCATCTGGTCAGCCCACAAGCTCATTTCACTCAGGGCTGCCGGAATTCTGTGCCTGACCCTTCAGGTTCCTCCATGTGATGCCTCCTCTTCCTGGGCCTGTGATGGTGTTCTTCCTCCTTTTCAGCCCTCTTCCCCCCTTACTCCTTTTTCTGTAATACCTCAGTTTCTTTGAAGGACTGGTGGGCTTGCAGGGTCAGCCTGGCATGGCATCCCTTTGCGCACGTGGTGCAGTGTTTCTCAGAGAAGGTGTGTCTGTCAGGGAGGCGGCTCCTGGCGTCCTGTCACTCTAGGGGTTGCATACCAGTGCCCCCTGGCTTCAGGCTGGGCTGTTGCTCATGGTGGGATGCGCAGCATCCGTAGGCCTCCTTGCTAAATGTCAGTTGCGACCCTCATTTTGTGACAGGTGCCCCATGGGGATGACAGATTTTGCTGCCCAGTTGAGATCTCAGTTGTTGACACCTCTCTCTGGCCAGGTTGCTGTTAGGGTAGATATTGGAGTCCCAGAAATGTTCAACTATTCATGTTGGTGGTTAAAGGCTTTTACAAGCTATTTAAAGGTACAGTGTTTCCATGACAGAGGAAAACAGGTTGCTTATTGTTTCCTGAGATCTGGTTCAAATATTTAGGCCAAGGTAGTAGCTCTTAAGTAAAGCTGCATAGGACTGTATTTGTTGGACTTTAAAACATGGCCTGTTACAAAACAATTAAGTTAGGGTAAAAAGTTGTTTTCCTGTTATGTGATATAGCTAGTTAACCTGCTTTAATATATATCAACTTGAATGTTGAAAATATGCAGGGGAGGGTGGGGAGAAAAGTGGAATTTCTGCTTAAGACAGTGACTTTTTTCAATAAATCCATGTATCTATCAGAACATGTTTAAGTAAGTTTGATTTTTATTTACTTTAATTATGCAAATATCAGAGCTTTCCCAGTTTTTATACTCTGGGTAATTGTTCTTGTCTGCACACTTCTGTGTTTCATAGTGGCATGCATGTGTGTAGGTGACACCTAGACATGTGTCCTAACTGTGAAGAACCGTGGTCAAAACCAGCCTGATCCTTAAGTGAGGAAGACCGATCAGTCCTTGAAAAACTGGTCTGTGTGAGTAAAAGGAAAAAGTCCCAGTTCTCTGAGTTATTGAAGTTTCCCTTCTTTCCTTCTCTCCTACAGAACCTAAAAGCAGACCCAGAAGAGCTTTTTACAAAACTGGAGAAAATTGGAAAGGGCTCTTTTGGTGAGGTGTTCAAAGGCATTGACAATCGTACTCAGAAAGTAGTTGCCATAAAAATCATTGATCTGGAAGAAGCTGAAGATGAGATAGAGGACATTCAACAAGAAATCACAGTGCTGAGTCAGTGTGACAGTCCCTATGTAACCAAATATTATGGATCCTATCTGAAGGTAAGGCTTAAAAATAAACAGTGGTTTTCCATGACACAGCACTTGGCTGAGATGTGAGCAGTGTATGTGCAGGACTTCAATGGCACAGCAGATTTTCAGAGGAAGGAGAACTGTTCTGACCTTTGCGATCGAAAGAACCTGGCTTTGAAAGTTTTATCATCTGAAAATGTCACCTATAGAAATGTATTTCTGGTAAAGGTGTTTGTTGAAATTCCCTTTCAAACAAGAAAGAGTATTTCTGTGTGGGACTTTGTAATCAAACATGCATTTCTTATTAAGTTGTTATCAACAGTAACTGTGAATCACCTAATTTTAGCATGGTTTATGACGACTCATACTAACCTAAAAATATTAGTCTTCTGATATTTTCCATTATCAAATGTGGTTTAATTTAATGCTGTTTTTAAAAACTGCTCTTGAGAACTGATAATGTTGCTTAGTCAGCTAGTTTATCTACATTTTACATTAAAGACTTCTAGATAAATAAATAATTACTTAAATAAAAGAGTAGTTGTCATACAACACTACAGATTGTCCTCAATCTTTACGCAGTTCTTTAAGTAAGAAAGAACAGTATTAAAAATGATTCTCCAGTCCTGCATCAGACCATTTTAGATCTTGTTACCATGTCATACGACTAAGAAAAGTTTAAGAATATTCCTTGTGTTTCAAGTTTTTTGACATATTCCTATTTTACTGAACTTAGAAATGTAGAATGTTTCAAATTAGAGTCTTGGGAATCTTAAGATTTGGTGAAAAAATTATGAACTAATTTTTGTGGAAACCAACACTTCATAGGTAAAAGCGACTATTTCCTGAGGGAGGCAGCAATAAGCCCAGATAGTGTAAGACTTGGCCTCCTCCCGTCCTGGGTTTGTCCTCTAAATTCTCCATGTTGCAGCTTAAACCTCCTGCATTGTCAAAAGGGATAGTGCAGGTTTTGAGTTTGTGGAAGTGTGATAATAAGGTGTAAGAGGCAGAAGAGACATTTTTAGAACCATTCACCAAAATGAATATTTAAAGGAAATCAAAATTGAGTGGTAATCTTTTTTTTTTTCTATTCATAGTCTAAAGGATGGCAGTATGTCATAGGTAAACTGCAGCATTTAAATAGAAAGAGTCAGTTTGGAGCCAAATGTCCTGGACTCGAATCTTGCTCTTTCTGGTGTGTGGCCTTGACCAAGTGTTTTTTTAAACTTACCTACTTTATTTGTAAAATAGAAAATTACGGTCTATACTTCATTGTTGCAAAGTTAAGTGGAATTAATTATGTGAAAGTACCTGGCATGTAGAAGATACTGAGTGTTAATTTCCTTCCTTAATTGATTGAATTTATTCATACCTCATCTCTGAAAGTTACATTGCAATGAGGGACATATCCACGAAGGCCAAAGCAAGGAGTGTGCCAACAATGACAATGAATGTTGCTGTGGAGGTGCTTCCAGCTTTGGTCTTGATAGGGCAGGCAGGGGTGGACTATACGTTTCACCATTTTCATGATCCAAGAGGAGAGCACGTGGAATTTCGAGATGGGAAAGCAAAGGTCACCAACGGCTGAAGAAACTGAACTTGGACTCTATCTACTTACCACGTAATGTCCTTTGTGAAATGATTTCAACCATAGTTTTATAGTAAATTCAGAGTTGGGTTTCGTGTGTTATGCTGAGGTTGTGTTTTAATAGGAATCATGGTACCTGTGGCAAAGGAAGCATGGAAGATACTTACAAATTTTTGGTGATTCATACCAGCTAATATTTAATTATGGGATTTAAGGATCAGTGGTTCAAAAGTTAACCTTTTTCAACCTCAGCTCCTCAGCACAAGTTTTACCGCATTCTGCAGTCTGTTGCTTCATTGTGGCCAAACATGGTGTTACCTTGCCTGTACATATTTAGAGATTCGACTGGTATGTCCTGTTCTTGCCTGACTCAATAATTCTAGAATGTACATTCCAGGTCAACCTAACCTTGATCTAGAATGGCCCAGTGAATTTATTTAGTTAACATGATGTCAGCTGATAGTGTGAACCCCCTAAACATATAATGGCTCAAATATAATAGAAATTGCAAAGTTCTTGCTCGCTGATAACTGTGCTTTGTGGGAGGTTTTCCTCCTGGCAGTGCTTGAGGAGTTTCCTTCTCTGTTGTTGCTATTCCTTCGGTCTTCCATTACCTGGCTGTGCTTCTCTGCCCTAAAGCCAACGTGGAGGCAAAAAATGGGGGTCCCTGTGAGAAGTTGTCTTGTGCCCAGGCCTAGACCCAGAGCACATTATTTCTGCCCATGTTCCCCGGGCCAGAACTCAAGCCACACGATCACAGCTCACTCAGGAGGGGCTGGGAAGTAGCATCTAGCTGTGTGCTTTATGGAAGAGGAAATGGGCTTGGTGCTCACCATGCCTTTCCAAAGCCACCTACTCCATGGAAGGAAGTGGAATAGCTCATGGAATGATTTCTCCGTGATAGGATGGGGCGGATGGGAAGTTTGGATGATTTTGTCTGTAGTGCCTTATTTAGTTTACTAGGCAGATCGTCTTCTAGAAAATATCACCCTTCTGAAAAGTTGCCCTTAATTTCTTAAACACATGTAAAAGATGATTCTAACTTGATTTAAAACATAATTAACTGCTTTTTTAAAACAATATTTAATTAACTATTATAAGTTGGGCAGGGCAAAAATCTAGTCCCGTGATTCTGTCTGCCTGATCTTGTGTAGAGTTTTCATGAAATTCCTTGGCTCAGGGGAAGACCCTCCCTGAGGAGGGTGGGCTTATGAAGTTTAAATTAGTATAGTCTGAACTGTCAAATAAGATAACAAATTAAATTGACACATAAGAAGAATGGGTCTTTGACACAAAGTAGAAAATAACTGGGTTTTATGTGGTTTTTGTTATCCTTTTAAAAACTCCCCATTGCCTCAGATAATGTTGCTTAGTTCCTTAAGTCACGATGGAAGAGAGAGCCTTAGGATTTCCCCTTGTGTTCATTCAGACTTTTACATAGCAAAATTGGGTGAAGAGGAAATTAAGAGAAAGTGGTTTCTCCATTACTGTGTTAGCATTGAAAGGTCTCATGATTGTGTGCTGATTTCAATCATCTAGTCTAGAAAAAGAGGTTAAAAACAATAGGTAAGTGGTCCAAATACACTGAATGTTGCTGAAGATCAGGAGAGTGGAATTGATGTGAACTGTATGGCTGTGATCAAATCACAGAATTGCTGTGTAGCATGCTTTTTCCCCAAAGATTAAAAACAAAAATAGAACAGTTGAGGGAGGAAATGGAATAATTCAACGGACAGTGAGCACTAACATTTATATTGATGAATCTGAGGCCCAGAAAGGTCTTGCAGATTACCACAGTGCCATAGGAGAAACTTCATTCATTGTGCTTTAAGTGTTTAATTTTGGGGAACTTAAACCGGTTAGAATATCTAATGTACCAGACCCCAGTGTCCCACTCATTATACCACAGGAGTTTTCTGGCACAAAATGCTGCCCACAGGTGCATAAAGAAACCTTTACATGTGTGTGTAGGGGGCTGGTTGCTGGCTGATTTTCTGTGGGTAGTGAGCAGAAGAGAGGGAATCGTTTGGATTTTCGGTTGGGCAGTGAAGACACGAGGCTGTGACGGGGCAGCATGGTGTCACACAGCGTGCAAAGCCATTCTTTATACACAGCATGCTAGGTGCTGCCCAGCAGTGCTAACCTCTCACCTTTTTCTTTGTGGTAATTGCAATACTTTTAGAATTTCTACTTAGAGATTCATTTAGAGTTAAAGCCAGAATTTTTAGTCTTGGATCTTGGTGCTCTAGGTACTTAACTATCTGGGTGTTCTTCAGGCTGCTGATTTACTCAGGTAAAATGCCGATAAACTTATGAGTGTTACTAATAAAGACTGAGATGATACAGGTAAAGTGCCTGGCATGCAGGAGATTTTTTAGCAAATGATAGTTCAACAATTTTTAAGTCATCTGTGCCAAATGAATCAAAACTCATGAGTCTTAAAAACAGATTATTTAGCACACTAAAATCAAGCTTATCATCTTCTTTTACAACAAATTATTTAATACTCTCAGACATCAAGCTGCTTTAACCAGAGCAAATCAGGGGCAAAGCAAAAACCTGAAAACCTAAAAAAAAAAACCTGTTTATCAAACCTTTACTTGTGTTAGTTGTTTGTGTTGTAGAATCAATATTAAGGAAACATATCCATGGAATGAGTAGTTACCAGCAGTGGATTCGGATCCCCAACTTGAGAGTAGTTTTCTTTAGTTCCTAAAAAATTTTAGGGTAGTTTTACCCATTGGATTCACTAGAAACACATGCCAAAGTCCCTAGGTGAGATTTAGATAACTTAAGCGCTCTATCTAAGTACAAATTATTCTTGTAAAGTGTTGATTACGCTGAGTACATTGCAGATATATTTTGGGGTAAGTTTTAAAAGTTATATTCTTTTGACTTCTGCTTTGTCTTTTTTTTTCCCCCCTTCCTCAAAGGGAAAATAGTCCCTGATGAGATAGAAAAACCAATCATTTTACCCTTAGGAAAAGAAATTTTAAAAAGAAATGTAAATGGCTGGCATCCTTGTGAACAAGGCTGCTGGGTAGGTCACCATCCCCCAGTAATCTTCCCTTGGGCTTCTTGTCCCAGGACGACTATGAATAGCCACTGCCTGGACTTTCAGAAATATCCAGGTTTGGACAGTAGAGTGTAATCAGCCTATTCTGCTTTATCTCTGGAAAAAACCAAACCCAAACTGTGGTCTCTCCCTTGCCCATACTGTATTATAATTTCATGGTCTTTTTCTCTCTCAGAGGAGAAGTATTAGTGCAGCTAATGATAATAAACATGTCCGTTAGGACACACCTGAATTTCATCTTCACCCGCCCGTTGTTCCCCCAACCGCGCCGTGGCAAGCCCTCCTTTGGCAGGGATGCCCGGTTTTAGAGGTAAAGATAGGTTATTAGTTTGGGGAGGTATTTGAGTTCATGCCTGGTGTATAAACTCTCCTCTGCCTCAGGGATTCTTATAAAAACATGTAGGTTCTTCGTTCATTCTTGTTTTTCCTACTCCTGAAGACAAAGTGTCCCAGGATATTTTCACTGAGATGGAAAAAATAAGATCCTGCTGGTACAGTACATGTTGAGAGAGAATTTGTGGCTTAATTGAACCTGAATCAACAAGCCAGATTTAAAGTGCCTGAGAAGAAAGTCAGGGACTCTCCCAGACAGAAGTCCCTGTGTAGCCCGAGGCATTTCTGTGGTTGTAACAGGGAGCACATAACCGGGGCTGAGCCACCTCATACTCCTCTGTACTTCCTGCCAACTGCCTTGGCACTGAAGGTACACGTGGCCCTGTGTGGACACGTTTTTAGCTGTCGTACTGGCCGGGGCTGCTAATGGCATCTAGCAGGTGGGGACCCAGGATGCTGCCGTGCACCCTGCAGTGCACCGGAGGGCCCCACAGCCTCCCAGCCCGAGTGTCCACGGTGCCACCACGGAGGAAATGCTGCCTCTTGGAACTAACAGTGCTCTTTTGTTGCAGACTGTGGGGAGAGAATGGTATTTCTAGGGCTGGTGGTAGGGCTTTTGGAATATCCCAAGGGCTATTTTGGGTAGAGTCTCAGAGACCAAGTTATGCCCGTGTGATTTTTGTGGCCAGACCAAGTGTGAGCATTTTGAGCAGGATGCGACCAGACTTGGGACGTTGATTTTACACTGTCCAACCTTGAATGCTAGGCTCTGATTCTGCGAGATCTCAGGAAGCATTTTGGGGATGATGGTATCTGAAAGATGTTTCTCTGGGTTACTGTGTTTCTGATAGAAGATGGGACAAAGGCTGTAGGAGTCCTTGGAACATTATTGGACTGAAGAAGCTTGTTTACAGCAAGTGCTATTTGCCCCAGTACTGGCTGTGACCCTTTCTTGTCTAGTGGTCATTGTAGGCTCGGCTTTCTTCAATGAAGTGGTAGGAAGCAACGCTAGTCTGGTTTCCTATGATGCAGTTCACCAGAATGAGAGGGCACGTTGCCTCACCGAAGGGTGCTTAATGGGAAGTATGATTCTTTGAACATTTGTGGGCTTACTTGCTGCACGGTTAATATTCGCCGAGACACTACGTAGTAACTGGAGTTGTGCTGTGTGCCTGGAGGCCCTCACTCTCCTAACATTTGCGTGTTCTCTAACAAACTGATGATGACCAAGTTAGAAATACTTAACCTGGCTTTATGCTTTACCTTGGCCGTTACATTAATGTTAATGAAGAAGCAAGCGAGATGCTGATACCTTGCTTTCTCTTCTTTTTTTTGTGTGTGTTAAGGTTTTTTTTTTTGTCATTGTGTTTTAAAAGGGAATGTCATTCTTAGTGCTAAAGCAGAGATCTTCCATTGTGGCCTCTCTGACTTTGGGTTAACTATGTTGCTGGTGAAATGGCCTATTTTATTCTGTTCCATTAGGTGGTGGTCATTTTCTTATGGTATTTCTTTCTCCGTTTTCCACTTAATGGAGCTCACATGAGGAGAGGTGAGCTTCATCTTTTTCAGTCTGGGGAACCAGCATCACTGCTGTTTGTAAGACACTTGTTTTGATCATTTTATTTTATCCTTCATCCTCACGCCCTTCCTCTGGTACCGCAGGTTTTGCCATGTCATAGGATGTGTGCCCTGAGTAGATAAAACACTGCCATGTGTACAGCGTGTTTATTTTTCCCTACCACATAGTTTTTTTTTAAATTGGCACACAGTAAAATTAACTTTTTGAGGTGTACAATTCTTACAGCTCTAAGCATTTTAACTCATATATTTAACATATATAGACTTAAAACCACCACCAGGCAGTGACACAGAACCATCCCAACATCCCAAAGAATTCCTGACCCCCACCCACCACCTCAGCCACTGGCAGCCATTCATCTCTTTTCTGTCCCTGTGTTTCCATGTAACTGTCATAGTTTCATGTAAATGGAACCACCTTTTACTACTTCTTTCAGGTAGCATAATGCATTTGGGATTCATCCACATTTGTGTGTGTATCAGTTGTTTTTTTATTGTTGTGTGGTGCGTCCTATATTGACCTATTGAAGGGCAGTTGAGTTGTTTTCAGATTTTGGCAGTTAGGAATCATGTTGCTGTGAACATCCATGCACAGTTTTTGTAGGAATATAAGCTTTCACTTTTCTAGGATAAATACCTAGAGGTAGTATTGCTGGGCCCTGTGGTAGTGTGTGTTTAATTTTCCGTAGTGGCTGTTACCATTTTGCATTCTCATCATTTTGCCTTCTTGGTCATACTTCCTTGGCAGTGCCAGTATTTATCAGGTCGGCCGTGTTAGTAGGGGTGTAATGGTGTCTCCTTGTGGTTTTTATTTGCATTTGCTAATGGCTTACAAGTTGGAGTATCTCTTCATGTGACTCTTACTGTTCCATTTGTACTCTGGATTCTATACTCTGGGGTAGGACACTTATTTTAGTTAATACTACCTTGTTCAGAATAGCTTTAACCAGTTTACACTCCCACTAACAGTGGGAGATTTTGTTTTCTCTCCTTTACCCTTTCTAAAAACAGCATTAAGGAGCTTGAATTCACATGCCATATGAGTCACCCATTAACAGGCAATCTTCAGTGGTATATTGTGTTGTACAGCTGTCATCATAAACTTCAGAGCATTTTCACTACCCCAGAAAGAAACCCCAAACCTGTTATTGCCATTTGCCATTTTCCCCCAACTTCTCTCTCTCTAGGCAACCACTGATCGACTTTCTGTCTGTAGATTTCCCTATTCTGGACATTTCTTATAAATGGAATCTATAATATGTAGTCTCTCTCTTAAGACTGGCTTCTTTCACTTAACATCGTGTTTTCGAGGTTCATCTGTGTTTTAACATGTGTCAGTACTTAGCGTTATAGTTTTCCTTATATACATGCAGGTCTGTAATCTGACTTAAAGTTTGAAGTAGGAATTTTATTTTTCTTCATGTATTAGGATACATTTTCTTTTACTACTTTATAAATAATCCTTTCCCCACTCGTGTGATGCTGTTCCACATCAAGGTCTCATTTATATCTAGGCCTGTTTCTGGATTTTGTGTTCTGTTCCTGGGTTAGTATTTAGTAGTATTCTTGGTGTGTGTGTGTATGTGGTGTGTGTGTGTGAAGTATTATTACCTTGGCTTTAAGCATTAATACTTTAAATATCTTAAAGAAGAAGGGGTAGTCTTCATTCACCTCTGCATACAAAAACTTTTGCTATTTTTAAAAAGTGCTTGAGGTCTCTGAAGACCTTTCTTTTTCCATATAAGGCTTAGAATGAGTTTGTTTATTTCCTTTTTAAAATCCTACTGAAATTTAAAATTGATTTTTGAAGAGAATTATTATCTTAAGCTATCCCATCCTTGAACATGAATGCCTGTCTTTTTGTTTGAGTTGTCATTTGTGAGCTTTATTCAAGTTAAAATATTTTCCTCTGTAAAGTTCTGTGGATTCATATGTCAGTTTTAGACACAGTTTTTATTGCTGTTTTCAATGACATGTTTTTAGATTGGTTACTGCTTAGTTAAGGGAATGGTGATTTTTTTTCACATTGTTTCTGGTAATCTTGCTGACCTCTTATTTTCTATGCTTATGCTCACAATGATAGTTTTCTGTCTTCCCTTCCACTGAAGACCATCTTACGGCTTATGTTCTAGCCATGACCTCTAGTACTGTGTTGACTGTAGTTACAGGCTCGATATATCTGTTTTGTTTTTGATCTTAAAGTGCATCTTAAGTTTTTATTCAATAGGTGTGTTTGCTACAGAGTTTTGGTGTGTAGCCTTTTTTATTTTACTACCTTTTTAAAAAATCAACAGTCTTTTTCTCTTCCTAGTTAAAGGAATTTTTTAAAGCAAACTGTAGCACGTAATTTTTTCCTGTACTTTTGAAGATAGTTGTATAATGTGATTTTTTTCTTTCAGTCTTGGTGTAAATAGATAGCAGTTGGCTGGATCTAAGGTGTGCCTTCTCTGACTTCAGAGGAAATTGGCTCATGAAATGGAAAGTCTGCTTGACTTGATGTTGCTAAGAGGACCAGAGAGCTGGTTTCATTAGTAAAGAACTTTACTGTCCTCTTCTGAGGCAGTTTATTACTTCAGTTTGCAGTTTTGTACAGTGCTCATAGATTGAACAGAGAAATAGAACCTGAGCTTGCCTTGGAAAATAGGCTCTTGCAGAGGCCGTATCACCTATTCCCTCCTTAGTACTTCCTAGCTGGTCATGGGTTAGGAAGGATGCTGAGGCAGAGAATTTTAGCCAACTGTTCAGTTGATGATTACTGAGTTATTTACTCAGGCATCTGTGCCAGCAGTTCTGCATCTCGGCTCCTAAACCTTCGCTGGGTTTCAGGTATGGAAGACCGGAACTTGGCTCAAAGGGACTAAACTGAAAGCGCTGTGCACTGGCTTGTGTGTGGAGTTCCAGGAGGGGTCTCCAGTTGGTAGGCAGTTTCTGTAGGCCAGGGGCTTACTTGTGGCTCTTTGTGGTCACTGTTTTTATGTATGCAACTTGGAATGGTTTCTCCCTTTGCTGGGGACTGTCCAAGACAAACTGGGGAGTATTCCAAGTGGCAGAGGCTCTGGAGAGAAAGGAAGGGTTTTGGGTGGTTTGGACTGTCATGGTGTGAGCCACACAGCTTTTTATGGTTTTGAATTTACTTTGGCTTTAAATACTTCATATGTTGGCTTTAAATTCCACTTTGGTACATTTCTTCCTGCATTTGGGCCAGGCAGGTTTGCGGGATATGGCAGCTCCAGCTTGATTTGGAATTCTAGGTTTAGGAGTTGGGGAAAGGTCTGCAGCTCTGGTTTTGGGAAATACAGGGGAGAGAACGAGGAGACCTTGTTAGAAAGGGGGCAAGGTTTGCCCATCTCTTTTCTAGTCTTTTCTAGCCTTTCTGATCCCAAGCTCTAGAGATCTGGAGATTTGTCTCTGAAGATCTGGTTCTGACTCGAGTTAAAGCAGCAGTGCGGTCATCTAATCTTGGCCCCGGGTCCTCTGCAAAATAAAACGATTGGACATGTGTATCTTTCCAGTTCTTTTCAGTTTCTGATTCTGCTTAGCTGGCCAGTCTTTCTCTACACAGATAAATTAGAATCATATTATTAAGAGGAAAGCACCTTGGAGGCCCTGGCCGCACAACTTTTATTCTCTAGATTAGCAGACCAGCATGGAGAACTTGAGGATTTCCTTTTTCCCTGACATCACAGAGGGGGTAGCTGGGCTGGGATTTGGGGCCTCCTTCCTGGTCCACCAGTGGCTCCCTTGCCCTTGACCAGTCAGCTGTTTGTCCCCCGTTTTCTTGATGGCATTCCCTGTCTCTCCAGTAGCCTATCCCCCCTTGTGCAGGGGGCTGTTCAGATGGCTGGTCAGTAGGTCAGCCCGTTTCACGTGCGCTAAGCCACTCAGTTCTGCAAGGGCAGCTTACCTTTGCACAGTTAGCACCCCTGTTCTCCTCTCGGGTGGGTGATTGATCACTTGCTGGCAGGGCATCACCTGGGAGCTTAAAATCTCCTGCGGCCTGGCCCCACCTTGGATTCTGATTTCTTTGTTCGCTGCTATGGCCTAGACCATGTGAGTTTTGAAAGCTCCGCAGGTGATTCTGATGGGAGGTCAAGGGTGGAGACCACTGACCTGTAGGGTCAGTAGAGACCAAGCAAGGTAATTGCCACCAAGGGCTTTCAGTGTTAGAGGAAACACCCGCTCAGGGGTGTCAACAGTAGGGCGTGCATTTCCTTCCACACCTGAACTTCCAGAAGGGCAGCTGTAGGGTCTCGGGCTGGTGGTCAGCAGTGTCACCAGGATCTAGTTTTCTTTCCTTCCCCGGTGCAGTCCTCTGGGTTGTGGGTTTGCCTGGGGGGTAAATGGAGGGCTGTTTTTCTCTGGAAGGGTTTTCTTCTTCAGGTGCAGGAAACCTTTCTCAGTAGCCTCCTTGGGCCACCTCCCTTGTTTCATTCATCTCGGGCTGGGCCTGTCAGCCGTTGGCATTAATCCTTGGTCTTGGACAGATACCTCGGTCAGCTGCCTCCTTGGTGCACCAAATAGGATTTTCCTCTGGGGCTGGGAGAAGGGTGGGCTTCCCCAGAGCCTCAGTCAGTGGCGTGAGGAGGAGGTGTTGGCTGAGTGGATCAACCAAAAGGGCCTCTGACAAGGAGTTTGGGTGGGTCCGTCCCTGGAGTGTCTGCTCTCTGCCACCGCCCTCCTAGGGAATGCTTACCTGTGAGCATTGCCTTTGTGGGCTCTTGGAACCTCACTGGAAGCTTGAGCAAATCTGCCAGATGGTGGACCTGTACGCCCCTAGCCCAAGGCCACCATTTCACCCTTGCCTTGAACTAGGTCGCCTTATTTTTTGGATAGTTCAACATGAGAAAGTCTCACCTATCATATGTTGGCCTTAAAAGTGAAACAGCCAGTTATCTTAGCAGCAAAATGTGCTTATTTGGGAACAGCAGAGGAGTTGCACTTTGGGACGGGCAAGTCATAGCAAAAGCTATCTGCAGGTCCAGAGAGTGAGAGGAATGCTCACAGGAAAGGAGGGAGTGGGATGGCTGTTGGAAGTGTAGTGGCTTTTCATGGGCTGAGTTGTGACACTTCGTCATTGGCTGGGCTGTTGCTGGGTGGGGAGTCTATTTTCCTTCCTCCTGCTAGCGTAGTAAAGTAGGCTTGTTCCGGTTGGGTCTGCAAAGGGCTGCAAGTGGTACAGTGTGAGAGCTCCCCGTCTGGCCTCCCCACTCCTTTTTAAAAGATATTATTGATGTACAGTCTCATGAAGGTTTCACATGAGCAACATTGTGGTTACAACATTCACCCATATTATCAAGTTCCCCCCACATACCCCATTACAGTCACTGTCCATCAGCATAGTAAGATGCTAATGCGAGTCACTGCTTGTCTTCTCTGGCTCCATTCCATTTTAAATGAACTTTCCTTTATTTAGTTTCACGTGTGTATTAATGGTTTTATTCAGTCTTAAGGGCACAGATGATGTTCACCTCTGTAGGTCATCATATGTGTTGAGGAATGAGTTAGTTTGATTTTGTTCCAATAGCTATGGCTCATTTTCGCATAGATTCAGAAGTCTAGTCAATGCCCAAAAGTCTCTCCTATGCGACTGGGAAGTGGGACTCTCTTGTAATAAATAGTTGGGAGCTTCTTCAGCTGCCAGAACTGTCCCAGGATCCCTGCAGGCAGCCCATGTCCCTCCTGCCCCTTGGCTTCCACAGTCTCTGCCAGGAATCCCATTTTGGTTTTGTGGCCCTGTAGCTTTGTCAGCACCTCCTTCCTTGTTCCTCCCTCGTGATTGTTCTGTGGTTGCTCATAAAACGATCTGGCAGAGATTAATTATGTTCCTTCTCCTGGGATACATTCCAAGACCCCCGGTGGATGCCTGAAACCAGCAGATAGCACTGAGCCTTATATATGCTGTGTTTTTTCCTACACTACACACCTGTGACAAAGTTTGATCTATAAATTAAGCACAGTAAGAGATTAAAAACAACAGTAATAAAATGCAGCAACTGCGATACAGTGGAATAGAAGTTACGTGAATGTGGTCTCTCTTTCTCAAAATGTGTTATTGTACTGTATTCTTCCTGTAATGAGATGATAAAATGCCTACATGATGAGATGAAGTGAGGTGTATGACATAGGCAGTGTGACATAATGTTGGGCTACTGAGGACCTTCTGATGATACATCCCAGACCGTGAGTAACTGAAACTGCGGAGAATGAAACCATGGATAAGGGGAACTACTGTGTCAACAGACCGCTTTCTACAAAGCTGAGTGGTTCCTGACGACCTCTGTGGGTCTCCTCCTCGTCCTTACATCCTTGGGCAATCCTTGGGGTAACGTGGCTTTTTTGTCTGACAGCTGAGACCTGTTGGACTTTGAAGGATTGATGAATGTGGAGTTAGCTTCCGGGCATTTCAGGAGGGGATGAAGTGGTTTAGATGTTTGCTATTTGAAAATCTACCAGACCCAAAGGTTAGTGGTATGTTTGAGAGGCCTTTCGTCCCCATTGGGATGATTATCTTTAGAGGAGCAAATTAATTTGTAGGTGACTTTCCTCCCTCCTCTTTGACTGCATGTCTAAAATACACATTTGAATCAAACTTTTAAAACACAGAAGGAATCTCCGTCATAAAACTGTGGGTAGAATGTTTTTTCTCTGTATGCTTGCACAGATAACTATAAACAGTATCTTGATTTCTCCAGGCATTTCTTTGCCTGAAGGAAAGAGAATTTTTTAAAAGAAAGGACACTGAGATGACAGACAATAGAGCATATACAGCTAGCCTTGCTAGCTGTGCGGTTAGTTGGGAAGTGTTGATGTTTTGGCATTGGCAGCTGTTGGCTTACGGCAGTTGAATGGCCAAAAACAATTTATATAACCTGTTCAGTAGAACAAGCATTGTTACACTGAATTACTTAGTTTACTGACTTTTGATGAGTTTTGGTCGACTTAATATGAGATTAGCTTTCTGATTATATGCTTCGATTGGATCTAGTGACCTTTCCCTGTCATTATAAATGGAATCAGTGGAGATAGGTCAATGGCAAGGTTGATTTATAGTCCATTACTTAGAGAACCTAATTACCTACTTTGTTTACACACAAGCCTTTTCTCTTGCTTCTGGCCAAGGCTGGTATACAGTGGCACATGGATTTTGGAGTCATTGCTCATATTTTGCACAGGTGTGATGAATTGGAGTTGGCTTGTGTTGACATGTTTGGTAGAAAGCAGTGGTTCTTTAAAAGCAGCAATTGATTTGTGTCTCTTCTTTGAGAAGGAAATGCCATTACATCTGCTTCCTGCATGAGGTGTAGCGTGCAGACTTCTTGCTTCTTGTCTCCTTTATACCTAGGTGGGTCTATATTTCTGGATGCTTTCCTTTTTGAAAGTTGAGGTCTGTTCAGAGGCAGGCAGACTTGTCCCTAGAAGAAAGGGGGCATAAATATGCCAAATGGAAAACCACAATGATTTCTTTGATTGCAGGGACCTTTGGGCCAGCTTGCAGTAAGAACTTGCCTTTAGAAGATCCTTTGGTTCCCATCAATGTCTCCCTCTCCTCAAAGGGATGGCAGCCCGATGGACAGTGGGCACTTGACCCTGACATCGACAGACTTCCACGGAGGTAAGCTGCTCTGTTAGTGCTGCCCAAACAGGCATGTGCCTTCCTCAACAGTCCTGAGCCCTGCGTCTGTCCACACCATGTCACCCGTGGTCAGAGGACCCGAGGCTTTTTCTCTTGCTCCCTGCCAAAGTTAGGGTTCAGCCACCTCATGTAACAAATAGTCCTTCTTCCACGGGGCTTAGATATGAGTGGAGTGAAAGGCAGCTGTGGCAGCTCTCCTGGTTGAGGACAGGAATTCCCTTGAGATGGTGTTTTTGAACTTGTGTTCAACCCTTTATGGCTTTGTGTCTGTCTGTCACCACATACTGGCTTAATTCTGGCCACTGTGAGAGCCACTGTTGCCATTTGGGGACAAGTTGTAGAGTCTGTTTTCCTTCTTGTTTGTATTAGAGGAGAAATTATCGATGGATTGCTGTCAACTGCTGTGGTGAGACCTGAGCCTGAGTCTTGTGCAGGCACGTGCAAATTTCAGAGACTAAGCTCTGAACTTTCTAGAAGGTACTGCTCCAGATCTTGACCCCCCAGGGAAGGCACAGTGGACCAGAAGTCTACACTTCCATAAAAAAATGGGTTGTAACCCTGGACAAGATTGATTGTTGTTGGCAGAGACTTTTCTTCCTCATGCTGTGCTGCTTTGTTCTTAACGGAGTAGAGATATCAGAATAGATGAGTGTGGTTTCTAGCATATTTTTGTTGTCTTAATTGTTTTTGTCTTCAACCAAGAGCTTAGGTTGCAGGGTTAAAAAGAAGAGAAATTTTAACTTTCTTGGGAAAATCTGTGTGAGAAGATTCACTTTCACTGTTTGAATGTAAAACTTGGGATGTTTAAGTGTGGCTGTTGAAAATGATCTTTATAACTTTCTGAAGAGACCTCACATTTCCCTTTTTGACAGTAAGGAGGAGAACGTGTTTGTGTGTGGCAGGACTTGCTGGCCGTGGCAGGTTGAAGAAGTGAGTGATTTTGCGTGGCTGGGATGATACGGGCCAGGCAGAGAGGCTGTGGTGCTGGCTGCCTGGCGGCTGTGGTCAGCGAGCTTCACTGCAGGTTCAGTGACCTTGCTGTGAACGTCTCCTCTGTGACGACTTGGACGCATCTTTTAAATAAGACAAATCTTTGGTGTTAACCTTTTGGTTTTTTTAATTCTAACCCATTAAGATCATCTTTATGACTGCTGGCAGGATCTCCTTTCTGCTCAGGGCACACTTGGGCGCTGTGCTCTTGTTAAGGCTCTGGGCTAGGGTGGAATGTATTAGGAAGGTTATCTCCTGCTTCTTATGTGTTCTTTTGCGATTCAGGGCTCCCATTATTGTGTTTACTTTCTAAGAGGTGCCTTAAGCCATCTGCAGTCCCTTGCTCTTTCTTGCCCGGATTGTGTGCGCAGGGTGGCGGCAGCCTCGGGGAGACATAGCAATACCATCAGTGAACTTCCTGTGATAGCAAGAGGTTCTGAACTCAAGGTTATTAAGTGAATTTAATTGTAGCTTTACTTCCTTTTTTAATAGTGTGCCAAGTTTGATACTCTTTTTCTGGTTTTCATCAAGTTTCTGCCTCCATTTCACATTTAGGAAGTTAGAACTGGTCCGTAGGAGTAGCTGTCAACCGAGTGGCATGTTCTTAGTTCTTCGACTTTCCCATTCTTAGTCTCCTACTTTGTGCTTTCTTCCTTGAGCCCCTTAACTGTCCGCTGGATGCACCACAAGCATGCACAGTTGTGTCCATCTTCCAGTTGTTTTTAAAAAAGTGCTTTCTTGGTAACTTGGGATCTTCTGTTTGGCAGTTGGGGACTGGAGCTCCCAGAGCACATGTAGCTGGGGTGTTCATTTGTACCATATTGAAAAAAATGCATGGAAATTATTTCCAGCATGTTCAATATGAGGTGTGTGAACCCTTAATTACCTGCAGTCTCGAGTGTTGTTACCCACAAGTAAGCCTCACAGGAATTTGCTTTTTTAAAAACTAATAGTATTTTATTTGCAACAACATGGATGGAGCTAGAGGGTATTATACTCAGTGAAATAAGCCAGGTGGAAAAAGACAAGTATCAAATGATTTCACCCATATGTGGAGTATAAGAACAAAGAAAAAAACTGAAGGAACAAAACAGCAGCAGACTCACAGAACCCAAGAATGGACTAACAGTTACCAAAGGGAAAGGGACTGGGGAAGAGGGGTGGGAAGGGAGAGATAAGGGAGGAAAAGGGGCATTAACGATTAGCAGACATAATGCAGGGCTGTACAACTCAGAGAAGACAAGTAGTGATTCTGTAGCATCTCACTACGCTGATGGACAGTGACTGTAATGGGGTATGTGGTGGGAACTTGATGATGTGGGGAGTCTAGTAACCATAATGTTGCTCATGTAATTGTAGATTAATGATACCAAAAAAAAAACCTGGTGGTATTTCACGTACGTGAAGAAATTACTATGCTTCTCTCTCCCTCCAGTAACTGCCTGTTATGACTGTGTTGAAGTCATTTCTGTGTTTGCTTCTGAAGGTCAGGCTCTCCCTTGATCCTGAGACCCAGTTTCCAGGTCCCTCTTCCTCCTGCCACCATCAGTTCACGATGCACTGGTTCCTGTTCTTACCAAGTCTTGGTGCTCTCCACGGCCAGGACTTCCTTAATGTAGTGAAGGAAAGGGACAGACAACCTGGCAGTTGTCCCCTGAATAAGTGCTGTGCCAGCCGGGCGGGCACGGAGTTGTGCTTGAAGGGCACAGGAGGGGGCATGCATCCAGGAAGGGGAGGTCCGTGAGGGCACAGTGAGACAGTGCATGACCTCCGGGATCCATTCTTGGACTTGCTCCAGCACTGATTTAGGATTGGAAATTGAGGCAGCAGCTCCAAGAAAAGAGCCTTGATTGGCATTGGAGGCTCCAGGAGAGGCCTGGGACAGAGGGTGAGGAGATTCAGGATGGAGATTTTTAGTAGACACCGAACTGACTGATGGAGGGACAAAGGAAAGCCACCTGGAACAGTGTGTGAGGGAGCACCATACGAGCCTTCTTCCCGCACCTGCCGCGCCACAGGAATTGCAGAGCCATGTTGTTCAGTGTCAGATAACGTTCGTTTGAACTGTATTTGATCATACCAGTCCTACACATGCTCCCAGTGTTCATTGTTTATTATACAGATAATGTGGTTTTCTGCTCCTAAGTTAAAAAACAAAAAATTTCACTTGAAAAAATGCAAGTTTGACAAAGGCAGATTTTGGCCTGTGCTGTCCCAGTTCTCTGCCTGCCTCTCCTGGCTGTTCCCAGTGCCCGTCCCTTGCTGGCTGAGACGAAAGGGGTCACCATGCCCAGCCTTCCGGCCTCCCGAGCATGTGGGGGGCACGGGCTTGGTGGGGCCCTTGCCAGGGAAAAGTGTTTTCTGCTCCTGGCGACCACTCCAGGGACTCCGTGTGAGGCTGTGCAGGTAATCCCTCCCTCAGTTCCTGAAAACTGAGCTGTTTTCCCTTACTTTGGTTAATTAGAGACCAAGAGTTTCAGACCACACATAAGAGGTGTGAATAATGGGATATAAATATTGCTGGAACCCTCTGTTTGATTCCCCCCCCCTTTTTTTCTTATCTTCTTATTTCAAAGTTTAAGCAGGAACTTGAATGACCAAATTGGTTCTAGAAAGGCAATGTATTGGCTAGTCTGACAAAGATAAGCATGTTTTACTTATATGTTTTAAGAAAAGGTGTTGGCACTTGAGGAACTTGAAGTGTGTGACTTTACAATGTGTGGCATTGGGTGTGTAATTTAAAAATGTGAGCATCCCATTGTTCTCTCGAGTTACCTGAATAATGAAATTTGTCACTAATACCATTTATACTATATTTCATTAAGTCAGGTCTACCCAGCCTTTGTATGCTGAATCTAATTATTGTTCCAGGCACATAATTGGGATTGGGGGGGGGGGGCGGGCTGGGGCATGGTGTGAGAGGAGTTGTTGCAGAAAGGGCCTCACTGGCGAGCTGCAAGCGAGCAATGGATGGCTTTGTCGGTAGGTTTGAGTTAAGGTAGCGTTTCTGGAGGATACAGTAGGTGCTCCCTGATGAAATAGGTCCAACATTTTGGGTTTAGCAGATTTCTGTTATAGTATTCTCAGAGCTTTTGAGATTCTCTAAGACAGGTTTAATATGCAGCTTTTCCTAAATGTATTACATTGTGGGGTCTTCTGCTCTTTTTCTCTCTCTCTTTTTAATGGTAAATTTCAAATCTTTACTGAGCTCCCGGCAGATCCCTCCTGAAGTAGCTTCTGCAGTCAGCATGCTTGGGGAGATGAGCCTTAGCAGACATGAAGTGTGATTAAGAAGCAAGTCCAGGGACGCCAGTTTAGCTCTAAGTAATGGCTTTTTGTGGGTCTCCTGCTATTTTGTATTATGCTGACTTTTGAGAAACACCCCTTAAAATGTTTGTGTTTTTAAAACTGGATGAATTGACAAAGGACTGTAAAGCATTAAATAAAAGGCAGTTACTGAAGTAGAATGTTAATATTTTAAACAGTTTTATTTTTCAGTAAACAATTCCCTGAGTAAGCAGTGGGCTTTGAGAGAAAATAAGCTGTAAAGTATTTGTGCACGTTCTGTTCCTTAGGAGACTAAAAGCTATAGTAGGTGAAGATCTTAACAGAAATTGTTGGGGGTTGAGGGAGTTCTGATGAACACGTTACCCTAAAGTCTTTTTGTCTTAATTTTTCTTGGAATCTTTCTAAAGACGTTTCTAAGATTTTCCTCTGCCTCAGGTGGGTGTGGTTCACATTTGGTTCATTTGATGAACAACTTACACACTAATAAGCTGTCAGGCCAGTCACCGTGGAGCGTGGAGTGCAGCCATGGGCAGGGCAGAGATGACCCCCTGCCCTTGGGTCTGGGGGGCACGCCAGCCTTGCTCTGATCGGAACTTAGTGTCTCCACTCACCCTTTTTTACCTGGGTTACTGTTGGCAGTTGGCTTGCTTGTCCTGCTTGTTCTGTGCTTGCTCCTGAGGTCCAGTCTTGGACACTGGGCCTGGACCCTCCCCAGGCCTCAGATCCACTTACCAGTGCCTGCCAGCTGATGCCCCTAGCATGTCCATGGGAACTTCACCATCAGCAGGCCCAGAGCAGTGATTTCTTCTCTCTGAGGAGCTAGGTCTCAGTGAATCAAAGTTCTTGTTATAAGGGATTGATGCTAAGGTGCTCATTTGATCCAGACACAGGGGACTTAGAAAAGTGCAGATGCCACCCCTGAACTGGGAGCGGGGCCATGGCCTGGTTGTGCTTAGGAACAACCCAATTTAAATTCCTGAGGTTCAGGAGCCCTCTTGGGCCACACACGGAAGATTAGAAATGTGTTCAGTGCTTTATAGGGGTGAACATGCCAAGAACATTAGGCCTTTATTTGGAACTGTTTTGAAGGGAACCATGTTGAAGGCCCTGATGGAATCACTGATGGTCTCTAGGAGACAAAATCTGGAGACAAAGTTACCAGAACATTCTTCATCAGCTGTCAGGGTTGCCTCAGGTCTTGCGTTGTCTCATCACCTCGCCTCAGGTGGTGGGGAGAGTGCAGGCCGGGGACCCCTGCCCCGTGCCCGCCCAGTGAAGATACGGGGGGAGGCAGCACAGGAGGGGAGCTGGCAAAGCCCTCCCCGACATCGTCTATCCTGATGCCCACTCATTCATTTCGTGGCCCTGGCGGTTCTTGAACCCACCACCCTCCAGGCCGGGTGGTACTTACCCAGGTGCCGCTGGTAGTTCAGCCTCTGTGTAGATAGCTGTTTTTGATAGTTCTTGCTGGTAAAACTGAGGGATCGAGATGGCTCTAGGAAAAGTCAAATTATGTGGCTCCAGCACGTGGCCTTCTCCAGCCACACCCTGTTGTGATGCCTTCCCAATGAAGGGCCGGTTTCTCTACACCTCCTGGCACCCACCCATCTCTGTTCTAGGAACAGGAGGAAAAAGCCACCAGCAAGGCGAGGGCTGGGATTCAGGCGGTCTGCAGAGTTTAGGGAGTGGAGGCCAGCGGGGTCTGGCGGGTGTGTGGGTGAAGCTGCTTTCATGAGCCTTGCCAGCAGGGCCCCCACCTCCTGAGCTGCCATGTCTCTGCAGCTCTTCAGTTCCTCCAAGACTGTGACCCATAATTTGAGGTAAACAGTGTGAGATCGGGACAGTTGGGCTTTAGCCTCTAATTTGTGGAATCCTGGATTTCTATGGGGGCTTCATGACTTTCTGTAGCTCAGAAGTTAAAATAAGGGAACAGAAAACACTTGGTGTCTTCCTTTCGTTCACCTGGCAGGTGTGGGAAAAGGAAATGTGCTTTAATGAGTGGCGTTGACAGTCCTCCTGGAGCTCAAGGAGGGAGACTGTAAGGCAGTACACAAACACTCGATGGTCTGCCCCCGCAGGTGCTGTAGGGGCTGCCATTCACTGAGTGGTAGAGAGGGGAGGTGGCTTTGGGAACCTGGGGAGGAGGAAGTGCTTGGGCAGGGAGACCGCAGAGTGGGTGGGCCTGGCAGGTAAGGAACGTGCCTCCCTGGGCCTCGCAGGCTTCCCCGGCCTGTGTCAGCGTCTGGGGCGGTTGGGAGGAATCCAGAAGATGGTTGTTGCTTCTAGTGCTTGACCCAACATTGTTATCCTCTAAGTATATTAAAACTTGGAAGGGAGTGTGGAATATGTGCCGGGAAATGGTAGTTTTGTCCATTTTATTGTTTGTTCTGTGATTATTTTGGGTTGTTTTCTTAGGTTTGGGCTTGTTCTTTTACACACAATTGATTTTGTAGTTACTTCCAAATATCGGTCCTATTTCCATGCTTCTTATTTCTCTTTTCATTATTTGTTGGCTCCAATTAATCTGTACTGTTTAAAGAAAATGGGTTTTAGGCTATGGTTCCATTTAAGTGATGTGACTTAATAAATGGGGCCTCTGAAAAGAGAGGAAATTCATGTCCATTTTAATAAACGTGACCAGATGCACAGCTCTTTAAAACCTCTGAGGGGTAATTTCCCAGATGTTTGTAAACTGGATTTTTTATGTTGTGGAGGGGGAGGCCCAAGGTTCTTCAGGAAGGCACCCGTTGTTGATCCAGACTCAGGCCAGGGCCCGTCTCGGGGAGGCGGAAGTTTGAGTTTGATGGATGCAGACTTGTTCTGGTCATGGGCCCCGCAACACGGGGTGTGTGTGTGTGTGTGTGGGTAGTGTTTCCCTGCATGCAAGCTTCACACTCTGTGTCTGATGTGGCAGTGCAGTCAGATTTCTTTTTTGCAGGAATATTTCCTTTCTCTGGACCATAAACAAAAGCTTTAGCCACGTGGCATATGTTAGGATTTTAACAATTTGCTCCTGACTTTGGCTGCCTTGTTAGGACTTGGAGATCACACTTGTTGATTGCAGACCAGAGAGGCTGTCCTGGGCTCCTGAGCACACGCTTCTGCCCGGCCAGCGGACCTGGGTCTCCCCAGCCTGAGGGGGTGCTCCACTGCCCCGGTGTCCCGCCATAGGGGCTGCTGGTGGGACAGCAGGACTCCTCAGCCCTCCACGGACTCCCACACAGGGCCACCGTGCTCCACGCCTTCCTCTGCCATGTGGAAGTCATCTTCTGCATTCTCCGTGTCCTGGAACAGCTGCCGCTTGGGAGAGGGAAAAGTACATCTGTTTTCTCTGAGAGTAATCTTTAGTGTGTGCAAGAATCTGTCCTTCTGTTTCTGGGAGGAATGGAAACGGCACTTTGAGTCTGTGCTGTCAGACTCCAGGGTGGCTGAGGGTAAAAAGCAAACCTACTTACTTTTCATTGGGATGGACTAAAACCTGCAATTAAATCTTGCTTTCAGATCACAAGGGAATACATTGCATTTCGCAATCAGTCATGGGTAAAAAAATCTTAGGCTCAATGCCAAAGATAATATAAAAGATCTGCTCTGAAACGTTTCTGAGCATGGGGACTGTGGATTCCGTTTTCTCTCTGAACACCCTGTCCTGGTGTGATTGCAGGAAGTCCCTGAAGACATTTGGCAGCTCCATCTTAGGTTTTTCTATCCAGAAAGTTGAATGAATTACAATTCCAATTAGGCTAAATATTTTACTTCTCCAAAAAGAAACTCAGCTCTGTTTTCTGGCTAATACTACCTATAATTTAAAATAACTATTAATTGTATTTCTAGTTCTTTTTGTCTCAACATACATGTTCCACATATTTAAACCTCCATCTGGAGTATCTCAACACAGCTGATGTATTCAGATAAAATTAAGCCATATGCTTTCTTTTCTAAAACTTCTATATTTCTGAGTAAATTTCTAAAAAATGGTATGATCTATATGACATTGTAAATCTTAAGATTATGTAAAGAGGGACTGCCTGGAAGGTAATCAAAGAGGAGGCTTATTTCCAGTGAGGTAAATAAACAATTTCTCATCTAGTAGTCCAAGCAGCACAGCACGACTTCAGGACATTTGGGTAAATAGAGACATCTGCTTCAGAATAAGAAAAATGGACGGCTAGAGCCAGGCCTTGTACTGAATTCTGTCTGGAAATAACCTGTTTTTTATGATCATTACTGACTGACTGTGGTTGGCCAGGTGCTTGGCAGAGCGCACAGCTGGCCGTTGTCTGGGAGTCTTGTGGAGCCGTGAGATCTGTGCTGCAGCACGGCCCTCCTGGCTGAGGCGGAACAGCGCCAGGGTGGTGGGGACTCACTCCGTGGGTGAGCGCGGGCGCCAGAAACACGTGCCTGCACACCAAGCTTCGGCTTGTGTGCCCGTTCAGCCCGTTGCCTGACTTCTAGGCCCCAGGGCCGCCTCGGCCAGGGCGCCTTGGGACCTGCGTGTCTGATCCAGGGTCAGCTTGACTGTTTTCTGTCGCACATCACTTATGAACATTATAAATCAAGATCACGTGTATCTAACTGTTCACCCAGAGTAGAACTGTGCGGAAAATACATGTTGGTGAGGTAGCTAAAATGTTGGAAGAAAGAGAGCAGAGTGCTCAGACAGCCGAAGCTTTTCCTCAGTATAATCCAGCACTGACCAGACAAGCATGTTGAAAAGTCCCTTCAGAACCTGTCTGCCTTTAGGTTATACTCCATGCATGGCAGTAAACGTATAAATGTGGATATGCTACCCATGCATTTAAAATATAGTATTTGTGAATCTACCAGTTTCTTACTGCCTTAGAATAATACCAAAGGCACCTTTTAAAAAATTTGCAAAACACAGTAAAGTCTTTATTCTTCCTCAGCCAAACTCACCCTCTGACTTGGTCTTGTCTGATCTCTGTGGTCTTGAGTCTTTATCAAAGAATTAATACTAAGTTCTCAGTAATCACTTTTGGTTTTATGGCTTCCTGACTGATATTTCTGACATATGTTACATTGTGATTGGCCATTAAGATTTTCACCTAGCAGGAGGATAGTATTGTAATTACTAGAAGTGTTTAACTTGCAAAAAGAGCATGTTGTTGCTTCATTGCAAGATTATTAGAACCCGTACAGTGCAGCAGTTTATGATCACTGACTGGATTGCTCTCTTAGGACAGATTTGAGGGAGGAAAGAAAAACCCTTCTCCTTCTACCTCTCAGGGCACTTTTTTCATGCTTCTCTGTTACTTTTCTTGTCCCTCAGATTTAAAAGATTTGTTGAGTGTATGTTATCTTATAAGTGTCTTTTAAGTTGAAACAGGGTTTTTATTCATCCTAGTATCTATCAGCATTCAGCACAGATTTATATTGTGTTGTGTCAAATTTGTGTTGATGATAAAGAAAAGAACATCTCAGTACCCATCCAGGGAGACTTAATTACTAAAAAACACATCCCTGTTCCTCTCCGCCCCCCGCAACACTCACAGTTATAAGGCAGCCCCTACAAAAGAGACATTGCTATGCCATAAATCAATCCTGAGAAGAGAATTTTAGGGAGTACCCAGTGTTCATAAGCCTATTAAAGGACATTAGGATAAGAATTCTTAAACAAGGCATAATAGAGTGGGGCATGTGAATCCCTCAGATCACAGACAAACATTTGTAAATTGATGTACTTTTCAGGCAGTCAGAGTTCATTGGTTTCTAAAAGGAAACCAGTTAAACAGTTAAATGTCAAGAACAGTTACATTAAAAAGCATTTTCCTCACTGGAATCCTGTACAAATTGCTTCGAGTCTGTGCTGTTTGTTATTGGGGTTCTTGTTTAGTTTCTGACGCAACATCAGCATATCCCAGCCACTCTCCTTCCTTGCCACTGACCATGTGTCTTAATTTGTAAAATGGGAAGAGACTGATTACCTAAGTAGATAGGATTATTGGAAGAGTCACATAAGCCACTTTTATGAACTGCTGCTGCATTGCACGATTTCAGGTGATGGTGGGGACCCCACCTACTTGACCAGGAGGAAGGCCCATTTTCTGTTGGGTTCCTGGACTTTTTATAAAAGCCTCTTTAAAAGTAGGGGCTTTTAACACATTAGGGAAATTAGCCTCCTGTAATATAAGCCTCAAAGGCAGCATTTTCGTTATTAGTCTTTTTATTTTGCTTTTAGTTTTTGTTTGCAGAAATTGACACAGTATCAGGAATGATAGCACTTACTGGCAAACTTGCCCTGAATTGTTTGGAAGGGCTTCCTTGGGTATCTGGAATTAGTGACTGAGCTAAGGATCTCCACATTAACCACCCTCCAAAGGCTTGACAGACACCAGGAGGTGACAGATTAGAACAAGGTAAATGAAAAGGGGTGGATTCTGCACAGTTAACAAAGAACAAGATTTTAAAGGAGGAATTCTAAAATGAAGTAAGCTCTGCTTTGCATCTGCGCTGCATTCAGAGGCCTCCACATCCATTAGCCATAACAAAAGCCTGAGCCCAAGAGGTGTAAGTGATGCAGTAGGTTTTATTAAAACAATTTGGGGTCACAGCATTCTGTAAGAATATGTTGTTTTTTTCTTAAAGCAGAGGTATCTTTTGCTAAGATGTGTGCATGAGCACAGAATGTTGAGACTGGTTGAAATCCTGCCTCTACCCATACCAGCTCCTTGACCTCCGACACCAGACCCTCACTGCTTCAGACTCAGTTTCCTCATCTGCTAATGGGACTGAACAGTATCTGTCCCAGAGGGGCATGCCAGGCACACAGTCAGTGAATGTATATGCTATCACTACCACTGTAATTTCAGAACCCCTGCTGGTTGAACCCAGGGCCACTTGAGAGGTTTGTGAAACTGGCATCTAAGTCTGAGCACCACCTTGTTTCATAGTCAAAGTGACTCCCTGACATTTAGGGCACCTTCCGACTGTTCTCAAAGAACATGTTGAACACAGTTCTTGACCTCAAAAAGCTTACCCAATTGTCCCTCTGAATCACAGATACTTGCATTTCTGAAATGATTGAGACTCCGACCATGCCCACGGTGTCATGGATGGGGTATAAAATGAGTAAGGCCTAGGCTCTGACTTTAAGGGAGACTTTTTCGTAATAGAAAAGTGGGTCAGTAACTACGATCAAACAGCCTGTGGTGGGTACCACAGAAGAGATACCAAAGGCTGCGGGTGTTCAGAGGAGAGGCCCAGGTCTGAATGAGGAGAAGGCTTAGGTGAGGCTCCGGGGAGCAGTGGCATTTGAGCTGCACCAGAGGGACTGTGACCGAAGATCCTGCAGGCAGATGGGGAGGAGATGGTCAGGGAATAACAGCTATCCTGTGCAGCTAAAGCAGGAGAGAATGCCGTGGCGGGGTTTCAGCTTAGTTTAATATGCAGTGGGAAAATCATCAGAGCACTTGGACGAGAGAACAAATGACCAGCATCTACCTACGTGGCACAATAAATGGGGAGAGGAGAAAAGTTAAATCAGAAAATTAAAGCAGATGGTCGGGGCAAGACCTGGAGGCATTCCAGATGTGCCGCAGATGAGTGTTCACTGAGAAGCCCCGTGAATGATGACCATGAATACAACAAACAGGAATGTCAGGAAGAGGACAGTGAGGCCAACGGAGAGAAGCAGAGCTGGCTCTTCGTACTTCAGGGGGCCACAGATGGGACATTCTGGTACATGCACCTGGGCAGCAGCTGGAAGCATGGTTTTGAAGTCCAGGAGAGAAGCAAGAACCAGCATAGAGGCAGTAGTTGGTACAGCAGAAATTAGTGTGTGGGCACTCACCTGGAACCCTAGAGTCGGTATTTTTCTCAAGTCACGTTTTGTAAGGTTTTCGATTGTGCAATTGGGCAGTGACAGTGTTTGGCTACTTGGTCACTGAGAACAGGGCCATTGTGTCCCTTCAGAGCATCCTTCTCAGATATTCCTGCCTTAGGCTTGTAGGGCAATAATTACTTTTTCATCCTTGTGTAAAATGTGTATGAATCATTGTTCCAGATTTTATTCTGCTCAGAAAGTTCCATGCAGAGAATCTTTTCTTGTATTTAGTCTTGTTAACTGGGCTATTTTGGTTTTCCAGGTTATTTTAGGGCATTTATGGGTTGATAAAACTAATAGCACTCTGCGTGTATTTAGTACCTTGAACTTTGCAAAGTGCTTCCACATTCATCTCATTTTATTGTTCATTGAGCTGTGAGGTTTAGAGACATGGAGATTATTGCCATCTTTTTATGGATGAGGAATTTGAAGCTTATAGCTGCCTCACAGTGAATTAGTGGTCGTCTTCTAGCTGGTATGAACTGACTCTGCTAAGAACAAGGAGAGAATTAACAGTCAGCACTTCTGGTGCAGCGACACTGCAAGCTTATCGACTCTTACCGTGCAGTTCAGTGGTTTTCAATGGGTGATTTTGGCCCTCAGGATGTTGCTAATGTTTGGAGACTTTTTCAGTTATCAGATCTGAGGTGTGTTACTGGCATCTGGTGGGTGGAGGGTCATCAATGGTGCCTGCGATGCACAGGGCAGCCCCCACAGCATGGGATTCTCCAACTTCAAGTGTCGGTAGTGCCAAGGCTGAGAAGTACTGGTGTGTGTGTTGTGGGGGGGGGATGGGGGCGGGGGGCGGCAGGGCTCTTTGCCTGCAACCTTCAAAGCTCATCTTCCATTTCCCAAGCTTATCTGTTTGTTCCCTGTAGAACGTTTCTTATTTTAGGATGAATGTGGTAGAAATAATGATTTGGGATCATGACTGACAGTAGATTTAAGAGACCTGTTCTGTCTGTTGACTACGCGTCTGTGTTGGAGGAGCGAGGCTGCCCATGCCACCTTGTGGGCTCTCTTCTGCACCTGGGGCGCCTGCTGGCTCAGTGTCCTGCCCTCTGCCCCGGTTTCCATCGTGTCCACCGCCTGCTGTCCTCACCCTGGTTACGAGGGAGGTAAAGTTTACTCTTCACCCTTCCTTTTCCGTAGGGAAGAAAACAGCAGCTGGGGGCTATGGTTTGGGAATCTGGCTGGGGAAGGAGGAGCAAAACAGAACCCATGGTGTTCGTGGGTCTCTGGGAAAGAGTCAGGGAAAGTGAGAGGATCGAGTCCCCTGGGCAGAGCTGCGGAGAGGACTGAAGGCGCCAGGGGAGGTGAGGCACTGAAGTGGGGGGGTGCACACAGAGAGCACTGCTGCGGCTGGGCTGGGGCACGTGGATGCTTTGGGCCCAGAGAAGGGACCCGGAGCCAGAGGGAACAGTGCAAGCCTGTGAAGGGCTGGTTCACCAGAACAGTATGTGGAATTCATGAGATGCTATCAGTTATTTAAAAACCACCAAATTGTTCTGTTTGTTTTAAAGAGCAAGGAGGTTTGCTCTTGATACCTGAATGGCCTGTGGAAGTCTTTGTCAGCCTGTCCAAGGTCACCGTTCCGCTTCCTCCTACCCCAGGGCTCCCTGCTGGTTGCTGGGTGGGCCTGCATTCCAGCAAGGGTTTGCAAACCTAGAGGTCGCCCCGACCTCCCTGGGCTCCCCCAAGCCTGTCATCCCGCCCGCCAAGCTTCTCCCGCTGGCGCTTTTGCCTCCTTCCTCGACCCTCTCACACATTGGCATTTACTCCAAAACCAGTGTCTGCTCTGTTCCTTTCCAAGACTTTTAGGGAGAAAGTCAACTGTTTGGCGAGGACTGCAAGGTCAGCCTTTCTTTGTTGCTTCTCAGGTCACCCCCACCTGGCCCCGTCCTTTGCCCTCCTCCATTAGGTCCTCGATGTCGCCTCTCCCTGACCCTGGTGCCAGCTCATAAAACACTTGGTTCTGACTCTGAGATCTGGCGTGACCCTGCTGTACCCTCTCTTTGCTCCCCTCATGGTGACAGTTACAATTTGTACCTGCCTCCCGGTGCTGGCCCCCGAGAGGCTACTCAGCGGCCCCTCAGTGGCTGGGTGCCTGGCGCAGAGAGCAGGAGCCGGGGCAGCTGCTGAAGTGGAGGCTTCCCCTGCCTCCTGCACTGCCTCGTGGACTCTCCACAGTGCATGCGAGTGAGTGGTACAGCCAGTGGGGTTGAAAGCGGGTGCATCCGAGAGCTGGCTACCAGTGGAACCTTTCATGATGCACCGTCCATTCCCCGAGTGGTGGGGCTGGTGGAACTGGGGACAAAAGCCCTTAGTCATAGGACCTAGCCAGGGCATTTAAGCCGCAGAGGCCTGGATAAAGGGCCTCATGCTAGTTTCCTGAGTGCCCTAGATCTGGAGGACCTGGTGCTTGGGGTGCATTCACACCCCAGCACGCCGGGCCCCAGGGGCGAGCTGGGTGGTAGAAGCAGGCTGGTGTTTTTACTGTTTCCTTCTCCAGGACTGCAGTCTTTGCAGGGAAAGGGTGGGGTTTTAGTCTCCAGCTGGGAGCACCTAGGTGGCCAATTGTTGGCTGTTGCTTAAATGCCCCTGAGACATTAGGGCAACATGGATAAATGGGGCACTTTCTCTCTTATATGGGTCCCTGAAAGGGAGGAAGTAGCATGTTTAAAGGGTTATTTTGTTCCCTTGGTAGTGAGCTACCTGCTGGGCCAACCCAGCAGGGGTTTAGGAGGTGGAGCTTTGGAATGGCAGACAGGGTGTGGTCGCTTGTGTCTTGCTGTTACAGGAAAATGTGGTGCCGCTCAAATCTCTGAGTCAGCAAAAGTGGTTTCTCAGGGTGATTGCCCCGTTGCACAGCCAGCTAGATGGGGCCCAGGGTGAGATTACCTATCTGCTGAGAGCTGTTAGCAAACTCACCCTTATTGCTTGTAAAATAAAAGGGATGGGAACTGGGTCAAACACCATCATAAAAAAAGGGTTAGAAGTACAAATTTGAGGTTCCAAGTTCCTTAAGAGCAACAATTTCTATTTCCTGTGTCATCCAAAATGATATTGGTCATTCCCTGGAATAGTTTTCTAGCTGACAGACAGGATACCTTTGGAATGCCTAGATAGAGCAACACAAACATTCTCCAAGAGCAAGTGCTATGGAAATGTGCTGTTGGGCACATTTGTGAAGTGAGAGGAAGTTGAGAGAATGTGTTCTGATAGGATGTTCTCTCTAAAAAAGAACCAGAGGAGCCTGTCCAGGTCCGCACCCATGGCTGGCGGCTTACTGAGTGAGTGAAATGTTTGTATCTACAAAGTGGATCCCAAACACATCATTTAAGACTTCTGTCCCTTTTCCTATTAAGAGTGAGATTGTCTTCATATTAGTAATCAAGGGCTTTAAAAGCTTGAGAAAGTGTTCAGTAAACCTTGGACTCTATTTAGATGGTCATAGAATTGACTCCAGATGTCAGGATTTATTTTAGATTTTAAAAGGGATTTATTTTACGAATATTGCATGTACTTGAGCCTCCTGAAGTGAATATACAGCCAACGGAACTGGCCAGAGCAGAGCACTGTGGTTTCCCTTCACCGAGCTTGGCCATCCCTTAGGCACTTCGTTTGCTGTTCGCTGTTGCAAACAAGTAAATCCAAAATGAAAATCAGACTAAGGGGCTAAACTAAAAGTTCACATGGGGCCTGCACGAGGGAAGCAGGTATGGGTTTTCCTGACTGAGAAACTGTGACATGTTCCCTAAAGTAGGCCCCGTCAGAGTCGGTGGCTGGACTGTGGAGGGCGGCGCGGCCTGGATGAGTGGCCTTCTCAGGAAGGCTCCGAAGAGCAAGGGCTTGGTGCCACCCTGAAGGCGCCAGAGAGCCCTGGGGAGGTTTCATGTGCTTTTCTTTGCCCTTCTGATGCATACGAGAGCTGGCGCATGAAATAATGACTTAGCAAGGAAGCCGGCTGATGTGAGTGTTGCTGGAGCGGTCCAGAACACCCCACTGGGGCTGTGGGGGGTTACCCACATCACCGTCACCGGTTGTCATTCTTGCTTGGTTGCTGTGGGCCAGGGCACTTGGTTAGACACTCGGTCGGAAGCTGAGAGGAAATGACTTCCCAGGTCCCTCAGGCTGCAGGGAGGGGTCAGGATTCTTAGGTTAGCTAAAGTGAATTTTTCTGGTTTTGTTTTTTAAAAATAATTTCCTTTTTTGTTTTGTGTAGGATACTAAACTGTGGATAATAATGGAATATCTCGGTGGAGGCTCTGCTCTAGATCTGGTAAGTATTGCCTCAGATACTAATACACATCAAAGCTCTGCAGTCGATCTTGATTGTAAAGATAATTCTGTTTTTGTCCATTTCTGTTTCCTTCTAAGTTGCATGAAGAAGGGACCAAACTATTCCTTATAATATTTATCTCTGCTTCTGATACATTACTGAAAATTAGAGGTTTCCTTTTGAAAGCAGTGTTGTTGTTTCATGGGAAACCAGTGAATTCACTCAGAAAAGCCATGACGGAGTCCTGCCTGTCGTCATCTTGCCTGACTTCTGTGGCTCTCACATCCCATCATTGCTTCATATTGCAGATAGTGTAACATTTTCATTTATAGTTAGAATTAGTATTTTTAAAACTTAAGTTTTGATTTCAGGAGGTAGGTGGAGACGGACAGGATGTGATGCCTGCACATGGTGTTGGAGCTGTGGCCAGGCCAGGTGGGAGTGCACACTTCCGTTTCCCGGATGGACACACAGCGAGTGGCCTTGTCACCACTCACAGTGGTTTATGGTGGAGCTGGACCCCCACCAGGGGCTGCGTCTCCTCCCTGTCCTGGATCTGCTGTGCTATCGGAGTGTGCCAGCCTACACACAGGATGGAGGGGGTGGGCATAGCATGACCTCAGAGTCACAGCTTGTGATTTGCTTCTTGTGGTAGACATGGTTACACGTCAGCCTCTGACAAAATGCTTAGAAATAACCAGCGAATCATAAGCATTGCTGAAGTCATACTTGAAACACAGTTTATGCAAAACAAATTTAAAAAGACCCATACAGTCGTGTAGCACTTGACAGTTTGTCCCTACTGTGGTTATGCTCTGAAATCAGTGGAATCAGCACCCTCTTCTGACCTGTCCTGGAAAAGCTGGGCTTTTGGGCAAGCGGTGGTTTTCAAGACAGGCCAATCTATCATCTTAGTCTCCGAGGGTGGGTCCTGCCTGAGAGAAAGTTGTTGGGATAATGGGTGTGCTGTTTTCACTGCTGTCAGTGACCACTGAAAGAAGCTGTGTTTTTTTTGTGGTACAGTCTACACAGATTTTATCCACTAAGGAAAGAAATACCCTCTGATTAAAAGGAGATTTTTTTCTCACAGTAATAGTAGCATTTGGTAATTTTGGGGGAGTAGAGGTTAAATCTCTAAAACTAATCTCTAAAGAGCTAATATATCTAATTTTAAAAATCACATAATGTTATAAACCATACAGTTGGTCAAAACAGTGTTCAAAAGGAAATTTCAATAAAAAATTTAATATGATTATATTAAAATGGGAAAAACAACAAAATAGCTGGATTAATTTTTGACTTGCTTCAGTCCCATAAATATACACAAAGAGCTTTTCATTTATTTTACTCTTTTGGGAAATACTACAGGAATGTAGAAAATTATCTCATTTTGTGTAATTAGATTTACTGTGATCTTAAGTGAATTTCATTTGTGGCATATATAAAGTTGTGGGGACTCTGTCTCTGACACTGAGTCCTTAAGAGCAGCAATTCTAGTCTCAGTGGTTCAGTTTATTCATTTTTAATGTCACAGTAATTTACTTAGGGGTAACTTCTTTGGAGCTTTGAACTGAAGTCTGTAATTTCAGAGTTCTAGACAGACTTGACACAATTAAAACTGGAAGGAGGTATAGGACTCCCCCACTTAAAAAAAAAACCCGTATGGTAGGCCTCCCGGCAAACTGTCTTCCTGCACATCATTGGACCTGGTGACAGGATCCAGGCACCCCTTTTGGATGTCTCTAATCCCTTTAATTGATGAAGCTAAGGAGACACTCAGGGGTTAAGTGCGCCAGCTAGCAAATGAAGGTGAACTTTGGACCTCTCTGTTCTGACCCTGGCCTTCCCCTCCCTCTGACTGTCTTTTGCTTTCTCTTACCCTTTTCTGTTGGCCTGCTCCCAGCCTTCAAGAAGAGGACACACTTTAATATTGGGATTGGGATACAAGAATTATTTTTTGAATGTTGAAAACTATTAGGATTATTTCTAGAACATCTATTCTATATTTATCAGAGATTTAAGAAAACATGTCCCATGTGAAATTATGATACCACGTAGCTGAAAATCTGGATTTGGGGCGTTTCTTTGAAAAATTCCGTGGGGGCGTAGTGCTGATACGTTTATATGTGACATTGGAGTAGCACCATGGGTGAGGGTCTGTGGAGGGAAACGTAACGAGGTGTGTCTTGTTCAAGGAGAGCGCCCCTCCACCCCAGAGCACGAGGACCTCGGCTTGCCCTTCACTTGCCCCTCTTTTCTCTTTGTGCGCTCAGTGATTGTCTTAGTCAGCCTGGGCTGCTGGAACAAATCACCATGAACTGAGGGGTTAAAAAACCAACACTGATTTCTCCTAGTTCTGGAGGCTGGGAAGTCTGAAGTCAGGGTGCTGGCAGATCTGGGGTCTGGTGAGGCAGTCTTCCTGGCCTGTAGGTGGGGGCAGGTACCTGCATGATAAGAGAGCTGAGAACCAGAGCAAGCCCTCTGGCCTCTTAAAAAGGCACTAATGCTAGATGTAATGTTGGGGGGGCACGGGGAGGGCTGTACAACTCAGAGAAGACAAGTAGTGACTCCATAGCATCTCACTACGCTGATGGACAGTGACTGTAATGGGGTTGGTGGGGGGGACCTGATGAAGGGGTAGTTTAATAACCGTAATATTGCACATGTAATTGTAGATTAATGATAAAATAAATTATTTTTAAAAAGGCACTAATGCTATTGGTGACTGTTCCAGTCACATGACCATGTCACTTCCAGAAGGCTCCATCTCCCGAAATCACCACGTTGGGTGTTAGGATTTCAACATACAAATTTTGGGTGGGTGGAGAGGATACAAACATTTAGTCCATAACAGTAACAAAAATTGTCTAAGGTTTCACTCCACTTGGAAATATGCTGTTGTCTCTCTCTAGTCCCTCCGATAAGTATGTGTGTTTTATATAGTTTGAATTACAACATACGTATTACTTTGTTTTGCGCTTTTGCTCTACACTGTGGTTGTTGTGTCTTTTACTTAGGCTGTGAGACATTAGTTTAGTCCTCCCACTGACTCTCATGATATCTTTGCCTGGGACAGAAGATGGTTACTTCCTTCACCCAGGATTGCCCTAGAGCATATCTGATAATTTGGTTTTTTTTGGCTTTCGATTAACTCTGGAATTGAGGTTCCAAGTGGAGGCAGGCTCCAGGCATGTAGATGGGGTAGAATTGCTTGGATGCTTATTCGTGGGAAGTGGTGGATGTTTGGAGGGAGGAGGGAAGAGCCTAGGTGTCACAGTCCTTTCCATGTCCACATAGCTGAGCCCTCATGAGGCACCAGCAACACAAACTGTCTGAGCTGCAGAGAACTGAAACTCTGGCCCTCCCTTCCCCTTTCCATGACCAGAGGAGAGGGGGAAGTGGCTGCTGCAGGTTGAGAGTCCTAGCCTCTTTCCCACTACAGTGGGGTGTGGAAATAAATCTGGGGTCCTGTGGGTCAGATAAAATGAAGGGCACAACTTGAGAGGCATTATGACTTCAAGTTTGGAATTAACCCAGACCTGCTTTTTGTAAATTACTGAGATGCTGCCCATAGGTGAACTTCGCAGTTCTGTTCTCCGGGCCTGGGCATCTCTGTAGCTGGCAGGCAATGCCCTGATACATCGGAGGGTGTGCATCCCCTGGAGCCCTCTCTTCCTCTTCCTGGTGATGCATCCTTCTTGACTTTTAAAAAATGCAATTGATACCTTTACCTGCTATCTGAACAGTAAAATCTGGGATCGAGTATGAGGAGTGGAGACACAATATAGCTTAGTTGTTAAGAACCATGAATGTTAGAGTAAAATTTTGAATGCACATACTTGAGTGTGTTCAGTCTGTTGATTTTTATTCATTTGAAAGAAAAAATTAATAAATTGAAATTAAATGTAGGATCCTGAAGGCTACTCTGAGGAAACACTGGGTTCTTTGGAATATAGTTTGAAGACCACTTGTGTAAAGAATTTCTCCAGTTGCATCTGCTACTAGGGTGCCATGACTTATGAATCTATGTATCACACAGTTCAAAACTTTATAACTTAAAAAGTGGCAAAATTTAGGTGATAATTTTGCATTCAGAAAGTTTGCGCCTACTGCGTGTCAGGCACTATTCTAGTCATTGGAAGTTACTGCAGCAAACAGGCAGAAGAAAACCCTCATTTTCACAGAGCTGTAGTCTAGTGGGAGAAGTCAGCTGAGTGTGTTGGATGTCAGAGAGCGCTACAGGGAAAATACAGCAGGGTGAGGTGAACTCGGAGAACTGGAGTGAAGATTAGCAGCTGAAGGCCTGAGACTGAGAGATTTGTAGCTGATGAAAAGATCAGTCAGTATTGCAGGGAATCTAAGGGACAAGCTTGAGATCTAATTAAGAAGGAACTGAGACACCTAAGGTGGTCACTCAATCAGGCACAGACGTTTGACAGACTTAAAAATCAACATGCAGTGTGATAGAAGAAAATGAGAAGGTGTCTTCATTCACAGGAGGCCAAGGCCAGACTGCTGCTGAGGCAGCACCCAGACAGTGTCTCACACACAGAGAAAGGGGTTTCTCTCCCACACGCGGGGCCACTGGCCTGTTGTCAGGGGCCTGTGCTGGTGGATGGCTGTACATCGGTGACCCACGGCTTCCTATGGTCTTCAGTCGTTGTACTCTCTGGCTCCAGTGTTTTCAAGGCCAAGACCAGGAAGGGACATGTGTCACCTCTGTTCAGATTTTACTGGTGAGAACTTAGTCACACAGCCAGATTGGCTGCCGCAGAGGCTGGCACATGTGGTCTCTGGTTGGGGGGCTGTGTGCCTGGCTAATATTCTCTATCACAGAGAAAGGGGGAGGACAGACTCAGGATTGGGGGGAGGGAACTAGAAACCACCCAGAGATGAGGTGCAGTCTAAATTAGTTTTCTGGAGTCTTTATTTTATAGATTGTTTGAAAATTTCATAGTCCTCTTAATGATGGAGATCACCATGGTTATACTGCTTAGAAATGTTAATAGTAGAGAATGCTAATTTATGATCCTGAGAACTAAACTCAGCCTGGTCTTACCCACCAGGGTGGAACCCTGGTATGGACAACTGGACATCATAATTTTATAATGAATTTTGACACCCTGAAGGCTCTCCCCGTCCTGTAAATAGAGTATCTTTCTCTTTCGCCCTTCCTCCACCATCCTTAATGGCATATAAATCGGTGGGTGGCGTTGAGGCCAGATTTAAAAGGGCATATCCATACATATATTAGAGTCAGCTTTTAATGATCCAGGGAAAGATTTTCAACTCGTTTTCCTTAGCTTTTTTTTTTAATCTGCCCTTGGTGATGGCACAGGCTGCTAGCTTTTTTTTTTTTTTTTTTGCAGAGACTTGATAATAGAAGGGTGGGGGAGTTTAGCTCACATCTAGCCAAGTGTTACCGATTATCTGCTTGGGTAAAAACCTGCTGGAGGAGGCAATGGAGCCTGGTCTCTGTGAGATGCCTTTGTGTGCGCAGGATTCTCCTGTGTTCTGCTGTGTGAACAAGAGCAAGCCCCAGCATTTCCCCTTTTCCCCCAGGATATGAGAAAGTGCGTCTTCCTCCTTTTGAGTATTAGAATTTCTGTGTTCTGTGAACACTCAAAAATAGATGTGGAGATGGCAGACAAGGCAGGGTTTCCAGATTGTGTTCTTTTAACAGTAGTTTCAATGTGTGTTTCTTGACAGTAAGACTGTTGGTCAGATGGTTTTGGAAAAAATTAGGTTCTGTGAAACAAAGTGTGCAACATGCTGCCCCAGCCGGAGGAACTTGGGGACTTTGGGCCGGTTATGATTTGGAACACTTCTGGCAGGTCAGCTGACCCAGGCTGCAAGACTGAGCATGTAACGGGGAAAGCTGAGGGTGGTGGGTGCCTTGTCCTGCACTGCGTTCTGATGCGAGGAAGCCGAGGAGCCGCATGCTCCTGGGCGCGCTCTGCGGCCAGTCTCCGGGGCCACGTGTCAGGAGAGGCAGCCCCCAACTCTGAGAATCACGATGCTCTGCTTCTCACTTCCCTGGCCTTGGTGGGTTTCGTGAGACCCCCGTTGGGCCCGGGAGCAGAAGAAGCGAGAAGCGGCGCTCGGTTGCCCACTCTCGGGCCCCAGCAGCTGTTGTGTTGCCATCACCGGCCAAGGCCCTGAGACGCGCAGGTCGGGCAGCCTGTCTGAGGAAGCGTCCGGCGGCAGCTGGAACTCTGCCTGCGGACTGTCCTAGGTTTCATTCCCTTTGGCCTAAAGCGCATCAGTCTTTTTGAACTTACTCTGTGAATGCCATGGGGTTTGTCTTCTGTTGACTCATGTGTGACTTTGGGTTCTGTTCTCAGTCGCTGTCAAACTGAAAATGTAATACTGAAGATCATCATTCAGATGAAAAATTAATTCAAATTATTAGAATTATGCCCCTTTCTCGGATGGTCCTACTTCTAGTCCTTCAGGGAGTGTTAGGTTGTTTTGCTGAAGGGATTTATGCAGTTACTAGATGTGATCGAACTCCCTGCTCTGCAAGGGATGGTGGACCTATTACCCATTTGAACTGAGCTCCAGAACTAGTGTTAAAATTTCCTTTTAAAGTGGGGATACATGTACTTGACATTTCTTCCTTACATCTTTGTATGATTATGATATTAAGGCATCAATATGAACATTTCCTTTGAGTTTCTCAGAAGAAAAGTTTTCAGAGGCAGTTATGACTTGATTGGGATATGATGTTTTTATTACATAACATAGACTCTGTGTAAATGTAACAAAATTCCCAGGTCACTAGGACTTGAGCTCTTTGAGCTCTTTTCCCCCAAGTTTTAAAATTCAGATTCGAAACATACTGGTGCAGGGGTAACCTCAGAAAGGAGTTGGCTCCCAGAAGCCTTCTCTTTTGACCACTTGTGTTTGGGTAACCAGTACGTGTGTTAGGGCAGAGCCAGGCTGCTCTGTACCCTGCCTAGCAAGTAATCCGAGTTGCTGGGCTGAATAAAGCCCTTTGTGGCTCAGCCTTGGGGTGTGGCGGGGCCGACCGTGGGCCTTCTCATGGGCAGCTTTGCTTCATCCAACACAATCATTTTTCTCTGGTGGAGGTGGTTTTTTTCCCCTAGGGTCCTTTAAATAGGTCTTAATTGTTTGGGCAAAAAATCTGGTTTGGCGTGAAGAAGTTAAAAAAAATTTTTTTTTAATTATTCTTGTCCATTTAATGTGATACTCTTTTATCATCTCAAACTACTGCCAAGATCATCACTTAAGTAACTTTAATCATTTTTTTTCTTGTTAGTTAGAACCTGGCCCTTTAGATGAAACTCAGATTGCTACTATATTAAGAGAAATTCTGAAAGGACTTGATTATTTACATTCAGAGAAGAAAATTCATAGAGATATTAAAGGTAAGAAAGCATATTGTTTTATCCCTTTGAAATTCCTGAGGCGGGCAGGAACATAGAGTCAGTCCGAATCTCCCAGGGCAGGTGCAGAGTGCCTTCGGCGTGCCTGGGGCGGGCTGGCTTGGAGGGGCCTCACCGAAAGCATACCCTTGGTGCCTGTTCTTGTTGAGCACATGCATGGCCTTGCTGAGAAGAGTGGACAGAGGACTGAAAACTACAGCAAATAGTACAGCATCTTTGGCTTTATTTTGCAGCTGCCAATGTTCTGCTCTCTGAACATGGAGAGGTGAAGCTGGCCGATTTTGGAGTGGCGGGCCAGCTGACAGATACCCAGATAAAAAGAAACACCTTCGTGGGCACCCCTTTCTGGATGGCGCCTGAAGTCATCAAACAGTCCGCCTATGACTCAAAGGTAGGAATGACGCCTCACTTTGCTGGGTCTGGAGACTGGTCCCCTTACAACCTTGTTGTCACCTTGTAGCTTCAACAGTTGAGTGAAGTGGTACCTTGAAGTAGGTCATAAAGGAGAGTTCTTGGACATTGGTTAAAAACAGGTTTCTTCTCTGACTCAGCATCATTTCATATGCCCTGTGCTTAGCCCACAGTTTTGAGTCTTTTAGCTTCAGCAGTTGAAGTGGTGGGGAAATTGAGAAGCCTATTGCAGCGGGGGTGTGGTGGGAACGGGGTGGGCGCAGTCCTATGGAGATGTCTGTGGAGAGGCATCCAGTAGAGGCGCACGTTAGAGGTGAGGGCTTCCCAGAGAGAGGTGGCGAGTCATCCGTGTCCAGCTGGTGGGTGGAGTCCGCGTGCAGTGAATGAGGGATGAGGGCCTGGACAGAACTCCGAGCAATACTGAAGGGACAGGTTGAGAAAGAGGATCTTATAAGAGAAATGGAGAATTCATAGAAATGTATGACCAGAACGTGGAGGCAATAATGATTTCAGTGGCTGCCGCAGACCCTTTCTATCATTGTTTTGTTCTGTCTCAGAAGCTCATTACCATTTTGGGGCAAACCATGGTTCCTTTTTTCCCATCTCTTTGACCTGTCATTTGTTGTCCTCTCCTGATTTTTCTTGTGTTCATTTTACCCTGTTGCCCTTCAACTTTCTTAAACTTTTTAGGATAGACTAAAAATCCTAGTGGCCCTGTCTCCTAAATTTAATCTCATACCCTGTAGGCCACTCTTTCTCAGCTTGTGCACAGCAGAACCTCCACATAGTCCACAGGGAATTGGCTTTTCTGAACCAAAAATTTCTAGGCGAATAAATACTTAACTCACATGTGTTTGCATGCCAGACATTGTTTCCTTTTCTTGAATGGAAATCTCAATACACAGTAGACTTACCACCTCCTTAACACAGCACATGAAGCACAGAGTGACTTTGCCTGGAGACAGAAGGATGCTGCTGTGGGCCGTCAGCTACTGTGAAGTGTCACGTTGTGCCAAGGTTGCAGAGGTACTGGCCCCAGCTCGGCCACCTCACTGTTGGTTGTGGTGGTGGCTGTGACTTCCACAGGCGTCCTAGTGGCCTCGGTGACTCTTAGGTCTGCAACCCTTTGTATAACAGCTGACTGGTCTTTGGCATGTGTGTCTCTTGTGGTGGATTTGCCCTGAGCCATGGATCACCTCCATGGCCATTTCTAACATCTGCAGCCCCCTTTGCACTGGCCCTTTTGCTGGGGTTATATCATTTGAGAACCAGAAAGGAACTTACGTGTTCAGTCCATTCTCTGTTTTCTCAGAGTTCATAGGTTCTAGGTACTGGTAGGGGGCTAGGACTTACCTGAATTTAACTGATGACACCATGCTCATTGTTTTTTTCTCTTCTAGTAAATTAGCTTATCAACCATGGCACATGTGACTCAGAATTCAGATCTTACATTTGCAGTATTACTTGTCACTACTCACTTCACAGTTTTTGTTCAAGAATTGCCCTGGCTGCCCAAGACCTTTCCCTCCCCGTCTTTCTTCCTGGTGCAGGACATTTGCTGAAAGTGGCCTCTAAGCAGTAGAGTCTTTACTGCATCTTAAAGCTTTGCTGTCTTTCCTCATGGAGTTCTTGGTAAGGTCAGAATGCTCTCCTCTGATCAGTCGGTGTTGCAGTGTTCTTTTTAGGTAGGTTTAAAGATGTTGTCTCCAACTCACAGGGAATGCACACTTGGTTGGTAAACTTGAGAAAATGCATCACATTTCCTGCTAACCTTGCTTAACCTTTTACGCTGGCTTATGTCAGAAGCTAATTCTTTCATTTGCTTGGATCATACCCAAAAAATCTTAACTGGAAATCACCCATGGAAATGTGTTTATGTGAAATTTGCGTCCCACATTTGTTGACCCAGGAGGTGTGGAAAGTGCAGTAGGTAAAGTGACGGCTGTGTCTGAGTCTGGAGGCTTATCAGAGGTGGGCTTCTACAGTCTGGGGCCTTGGGGATAATGTGGACCCCCCTTCCCCCCATTATTTGTGACCCTGGGCTAGCCTGATACAGGGCCTGTTCTGAGGCTGCCGCGTGGATGTCCTCCCCAGGACCACTTCCCCTGCGCTCACCGAGGCTTGCCTGACAGTTAGGTGGGGGAGGTGGGGGTGGTGGATGTTCCTTGAGAGGCACTGTAGGTCCTGTAGCTGCTCTGGGCTCCTGACACTCAAGTGTGCCCAGCTTCTGTCCGGTTAGTTCCCCCTGCTTTCTTCCTAGTGTGTGCGTCTAGACACTTGGGCCCGGCAGTCTCTGCATTACTGGGGAAGCGCTTACAGCCCTCGGGTAGCAGGGTCTGTTACTGCTGTGATGGCGTGCTCCTGGCAGCTCGGGTGCATGCGCTGATTTTCAGAGGCTCTGGGTGGATGCACCCACCTCACTAGCATCTTCCTCTCACTGAGCTAAGTAAGCCTTAGGTTTTGTCTAGAACGTAGTTTAACACAGTAACCTCTTGAACCGGTATCTTGGGCCCCTTCTCATTTGTCTAGGCTGCCTAGGTGTTCTGAATGTGTTTGCACATATAGGACCTCTCAGGTCGGCCCCAGTTCTTAATCTTAGCACAGCGTCACTAATTCGTGACTGCCCATTTGCCTTAGAAATTGTTAGGATTGTGATGATGATTGTTTGATTGTTTTTTAAGGTGAGTTAGGGTCGTATTAGTCCTTTTGCTACGGTCATATCATCAGGAATTTAGGTGAAGTCCTTACTTTGGAGGAGGCGCCAAGGGAGATAATAACTCTGCCCTCCCACAAAGAAGCTTTGCTCTCAGCACTGAGCAGGGTGTTGGGCTGAAGAATTTAATCTTTCTTCTCTTTCTTTATAAGCTACTGTGTTGGTTAGCAAATGGGTTGGACCTGGGTACAGATGTTGTCCCTGCTCCTTGTCTCTTTCGCTGCCATCCTGCCGTCGTTGCTGTAGCTGTGCCCAGGGCTGTGCTGAATAATTCACCTGCTCAGTGCGGAACTGTGGCCCTGGTGTCAGCTGCTCCATCAAGACAGTGGGGAGGGCAGGGCACTGAGTGAGGAAGGTCAGTGCAACTGGGGAAGGCTTCCCAGGCACGGGCTTTTCAGCCCCTCCGAGGTGAGTGAAGGATGATCAGACCAGGTCCCGCGGGAAAGGAGGGACGTTTGTGTTTGCATTGTAGGAGGTGGGGAAGAACGTGGTAGGAGGTGAGGGAGAAACTGAGTTGCCAGTTCACCGAGTGACATCCTGTGGACCCGAGAGGCCAGTGTCAGCGTTCTCGTGTGGATACCCTTTCCCTTTTTTGATCTCAAAAGCAGTACATACTGTTTAAACTAGAAAATACTGAGGAAAAAAATCAAGATAAAAAGGAAAGCTCTGTAGACACAGCACCTATGCACAGTATTTTGGTGTCCAGTCATCGCTGAAATAAGGTTTGCAGTCTAACTGGTGGTGGAAAGCAAAAATAGGTGATGTATTGACGGGAAAAAATAAAACTGTTAAAGATAAGCAGAGTGTGGCAGTATTAGCCCGTCTGTTGTAGGGATCCATGCAGCGGGGAGAGGGGCCTGCCCCGCCCGGTCCCTGTACGGGATCAGGAATTACCCCAGTCTGGCTGTGAGCGGCAAGCCGGAGGTAGGGCTGGAGATAAGTTGAAAAGCATCCGGCTGGCAGACTAACCACAGCTTTATTTTAGCGCATAGTAATGGGCCTTTTCTGATGAACCATGTATTTGCTATTTAGTGCTCAGAAACGGCCTTTATGCCCCTAGATGCTGCTGATGAATGTGTACCCCAGCAGAGTATCTAATTAAGTAACTAGTTAATATTAAGTCCATTTTGAGCTATGTTTTGACTAGTTATAACTGATTTGGGATTCTCCATGGGTTTTTCCCCTTCATCCTCTGGATTATAGGGAGTTGACTGTGGCTTCTTCCAGAATATCTTCTATACATAAATTTCTTATACCATTTAAATTGTATCTGCCAATTTGTAGCCAGCTTACTTTTACTTAATTAACACAGCATTGGAAGGATTTAGAATGTTGCTGTGTATTAGTAGCCCTGCCCTGCCCCATTGAGGAGTGTCCTGGATCATCAGCAGCGAATAATTCTGTGTTGTCACACAATTAGGAGCGTGCTACTAGAATTGCCCACGTAGGAAAAAAACTGTTCATAAATAAATACCTGGAGTTCAAAGCACCTGCCCGTATAACTTTTGACTTGGGCTTGTGTTGAAAACCACAGTTTGTTTCTCTTAATACCTAATTTCATGTCTTTCCCAAATGGCAGTAAAATGGGTCTCTCATACCTCAACTTTAATTGCTTTGAAAAATGCCCTTCCCTCACATAAGTTTTATTTTAAAACCCAGACACATGCTCTAATTTGTCATATTTCTTAAGTACAGTAAGAGACAAACTCATTTCTATTTATGATTCTCTATCAACGTCTTTGTTGAGTACATGATACTTAAGTGAGTTAATGTGCCCTAGTGACTTAATCATTCTTCTAAGGTTTAGCATAAGTAATGCTGCTACTAAATATTTTTGGCAGCATGTGCTATTTTCTAAATCTAAAATTTATTTAGGATAGATTCCTAGAAGTGGAATTAATTGGTTTTAACAAGCCAGGATATTTTTATGGCTTTTGATATTTAATGCCAAACTGCTTGCCATTTACTCTAGTGCCAGTCAAGGCTTCCAGATTAGTCAGCAGGATGGTAGATGTGCGGAGAGGGAGGTTGCAGGCAGGAAGGTGCTTAGGAGCTCACTGGAAGTGCCAGGGAGATAGGATCACTCTGAGCTAAGCCACAGGCAGGAGGGATAGAGGGGACCCAGGGTGCTTAGAGGTCAGGAGCCACACACCTGACACCTGGTTGATTTAGGAGGATCCAAAGAAGAGTTCTAGGAGCTGGGGACACTCGGGCTCCTGGTGGGGCTGCCTGGCAGGGTGGCATGTGTTTTGTTGTGATGAGGCTCTGCTGGTGACCCTTGCGGGGAAGCAGCGAACGATGCCCATACCTCACCTCTCTGAAGACCTTGGAGGTGCCCTCCGGGTTGGCCAGGAGGGCTGCTTGCTTGGCTCACATCAGCTGGTCCTTTCTGGTTTGTGAAAGCAGGCACCAGGTCCTGGTCACCTTCTGCCTGTCTGCTTGTTGTCCAGCCTGGTGTTGGGCAGCCTGCCCTCAGACTTCCAAGGGAAATGAGTGTAAGCACATGCTGAGACAGACTACCCACCCGCAGGGACTGCCGTCGGCCTGGGCCCCCTACTTAGAGTGTTCAAGTGGTCACGGGGTGCTTGGGGGTCTGGAGGTGTGTCTGTTAGGGGTCATCTGGACAAAGGCCCTGTGTCTGTATGGCCAGGGGTAGATTGGGGCCAAGCAGCAGGGTTTGTAAAGCAGCAGCTGTGAGGAAACACAGAGGGGCTGGGCAGGAGGAAGACACGGAATCATGCAGACTTAGGAACCTGCTGCATAAGGAGCCGCTGCCATCCCTGGGCCACACACCCCATCCCTCTGCCATCCCTGCTCCTGCACCTCGCCCTCCCTCCTGGGCCCTGCATGCTTGCTCACGGCTTCCTGCACTGCCACAGGTGTGGATGCTCCTGGAGGAGGGACTCGAACAGGTCTGCTGATTTTTAAAGTAATGCACGTGTGCAGTCAAGTAGACACGTGAAGGAAAGGAAAACAGGAGTATCACTCCTGATGCCGGCTCTTCTACCAAGCCCTTTAGTACAAAGACTAGAATAAGGCTTGCAGGGAAAATTTCTTGTACTCCGTAGGGTTGTGGGAAGTGAGTGCTCCCCAGGTTGTAGGAGGTCAGAAAATGTTTGAGTTCTGCGGTGGCCTGGGCGCGGTTTCAGCCTTGCCCTTCCTCTGCTGTGGAGTGAGTGTGGGAGATTGATTAGGTTCTGACTTAATTGCCCGAAGCATGGTGGGTTCAGTCATTCACTGATGCAGAAAAGCCGCACTGGCCTGAGCACAGCGGAGCCTGGTCCCCTGCCCCTGTTCTCTGCTGGCCTCTGTGGCTCTGCACTTCTGTCAGCTTCTTCCGCCTTTGCTGGGGATTGCTGTCTGCTACTGAGAAAGCCCCCCACCTCGAGTTCTCCAAGACCACCTGCTCTTTTCATTTGCAAGGTCCAGGAATTTGTTGATCCACATGACTGACCCAGGGTCACAGGCGTGCCTGGGTTGAAGGCGGATGGGCAGCTGGACACTGGGTGCCCCATGAGAGCCCTCATCCCTGCCTACAGTGCATCTAACCAAGCCTCTAGATTGAATTAACTGATCATTTGACAGGAAATAAAGGAGCTAGAAGAACACATTAATTGACTGTAAGAAGAATCCAGGCAAATCCAGAATTAGGGGCCTATTTCTTCCTCAAGTCAATGCACTGGGGAGGTAAGGGAGTGGACTGTTCTAGATTAAAAGAGCCTAGGGGACCTGACAAACAACTGCAATATATGGTTCCTTCGTTTGGGTCCTAATTCAGATAAACCAATCATGAAATAAGTTTCTGTGAAGAGTTGACAAACTTTAATCATTACATGATATTTAGATATCGTTGTCAATTTCAGGTGTTGGTTTGTAGTAAGAAGTCCTTATAGTGGCACACCTAGTACTCAGAGAAAAAACATCATGGTGTCTGTGATTTACTTAAAATATACTATGGCAAGAATAGACAAAACCTGTATGGCAATTGTTAATAATGATTAAATTCATGTGATGGGTATGTGGGGGTGCATTATGTTAATATTTTTCAGTTCTGGGCACTATGTAAGGCATCTGGCACGACCACTTTATTATTGCCTGCTGGCAGATGAGGGAACTAGGCTCACAGGTTGGTATTCTGTGTAGTGTCTTAAGACTGTGGCCTTAGAGCTGGCATTTAAACCCCAGTCCCTGGGACCAGGGTACCTGCTCTCCACCTGAAAGCTGTGCTTAGCTGTGAGCATTGCTTGAGGGTGAGTTGCAAACCCGCCTCCACTCCCCAGGTACACTTCTCTGCTCTCCCTTCGTTACCTCCAGGGCTTAAATGGAACACCTTCTATCTCCAGCAATAAATAGGAGACGAATAGTCATAAAAGCCATCTTCAGTATAGAGGTAGATGTTTTACATATAAAATTTTCTCCTGCATGTTACTTATTTTGAAATTAGGCCAAAGATTTATCTTTTTGTTTTCAGTTAAAAATAATTATCTTTTTCAAAACTGTAGAAGTACCTTGATATATATTCTTTTTCTAAGAAGTATATGTATTTGAATGTCCTCCTGTTTGGATCTCTAAAGAGGCTTTCTTGTTGCAGGCAGACATCTGGTCCCTGGGCATTACAGCTATCGAGCTTGCGAAAGGGGAGCCACCTCATTCCGAGCTGCATCCCATGAAAGTTTTATTCCTCATCCCAAAGAACAACCCCCCAACGCTGGAAGGAACCTATAGCAAACCCCTGAAGGAGTTCGTTGAGGCCTGTTTGAATAAGGAGCCCAGCTTTGTGAGTTTCACGAGATTAGAACAGGCGTCTCTTCATGTGTGGCCTGACTTGATCTAGATGCACGTTACTAGGATCTCTTTAATTGCTATTGTCAGCTGTCTTCATGGCCTCATATATTTTTCTTTTTCTAAATGGGTATGATTGACTTCTTGGGACTATGAATATGTTTTTATTGTTACTTCATCTTTTAGGGAGTAAAAATCAACTTATTTTCTCTCAGATTTTCTAGCATTTCATACCTTATTGAGCTGGAAGACTATTCTTAATATTATATGTAGAATCATAAATTGTTAGTATATATAGTGGGAGGTCAGGCTTTTTTTTAGTAACTGCAAAGTCTGGCCTGAAAAATAATGGCTAAATGTGTCTTTGAAGTAAATGTTTTCAGTTTCTTCTTTGCATGTGTTAGGGAAGAAAGGCAAATAGAAAATATAAATGAATCACCCACCTTGCTTCTCCCCTCTTTTGTCTCCCTTTATGTGTAACTGACTTTGGCAGAGCCATGTAGCAGCAGCCACTACCTAGCTTTGGCCTCGTTTTCCTCTAAATTAAGGCATTCCTGTGAAAGCTACCAGTGTATTTTGGTGGTGCTTAGAGCACCTGATGTCCTTGCTTGGTTTCTTGATTTTCCCACAGGGTTAACTGAAGACCAAGCCGAACCCCTTTTTTATGAACTCTGGTCTAAAAGTGAGTGATTAGTTTTAGGAGAGCACATGGTTTTCTGATATGCCAGTTTTGGTAAAGGGAATTAAACGGGGAATGCATCATTTTCTAAGAACCTGTATGGATGCAGCCTGAGATCACCATGTCAGCATTTTTGTAATGTATTAGGCACTGGGGGCAGGATGGGGCTGGTGTACTTGTCCACTGTGCTCAGTGTAAGTGCTAGCAGCAGTGCATCAGCGCCCGAGAACATACACCCACGTGCGTATATGGCTTACGTTAAGAATATATTTCTAGTTTTGGCTTGCCCAGTGCATGTATCTCCACCCCTACCTTGACCCCAGATGCCCTGAGGAGAAGCATGAGAAGCTGAGAACATGAGCACATCTGAGATGCTTGAAGTTTTACAGTCACGTGGGCAGGGAATGAGACATACCTAAGGCGACCTAGGTTTTTCACAAGCCTGAATTTGGGAAATGTGCCCAGCTTTTGTTAATAAAGCTTTAGTAATTTGGAGCAAGTGCAAACCTAGTCTAACTTGTGGTGTTTGTGTGTTCGTGCCGTCTGCTTCAGTTTGGGCTACTCTTGGTTTCCTTGGGCAGTCTGCCCCTGTGGTCAGGTTTGCCATCTTCAAGGGAAAGGCAGGTGGCCAGGTTCAGGGGATCTCTCTGGATATGGCCGTGCTGAGTCCAGGGCCTGGATGAAGCCCTCACACTGATCACAAGGAATGAGGCAGGCTTGGAAAAGCATTTCTGAATTGGAGAAACCAATGTCTGAGAGAACTTGGGTACTCTGTCTGCATCCAAGTAAAGGGTTATGTCCCAGCTCCCTTCTAGTTTCTTCTAGATGAATCCATATTAACATTTATTTTACTATTTTTGGAGAATGGAGCCAAACATTATAGAAAGTTAACACAGAACATGTTTTCTCTTTCCAGCATTTGTAATAAAATATTTTATAAAAACTAGGAAGTATGTTCTAGCTCTCTTGAATGATTTCTGTGAAATGCTCTGTAACAATTTCTATGTAAAAGCACTTTTTTTGGAGAAATTCTCTTGCGTTCATTGGTTACCTGCAGATTTAAGGACACTGTTAGATACTAAATGGCATGTACGCTCAGTACACAGAGTCCCCACCTTTGGGTGCTGGCTGATTATTCTTTGACTAAGTCATAGGGAAAAAACTGAAACAGAGCTCAGTCTTTACATTTGAGTGTGGTGGTGTGACATTTTGAGGCAGAAGTTTGTCCTTGGGGGTAGAGTCAAGCAGAGTGTAGGGAATTTCATCTCTTGCCTTTCCGGTTTGGTGGTTATTTTTTCTAGAGACCCACTGCTAAGGAGTTACTGAAGCACAAGTTTATAATACGCAATGCAAAGAAAACATCCTACTTGACAGAGCTCATCGACAGGTATAAGAGATGGAAGGCTGAGCAGAGCCACGAAGACTCCAGCTCTGAGGACTCAGACACGTAAGCGGCCGCCTGAGGGGCGCGGCGGGTGGCGCATCCCTGAGTCCTGGCTGTGAATGAGCCTGCGGCGGGCGGGACCTGTGCCTGTTTCCTCTGGTCTCTTGCCTGGGTGGCTATTTTGTTTGTTTTGTTCTGGATGATCCAGGTTGATGGTGACTCTTGTGTTAGTAGAGGACAGTTTGGGAGTCTTTCAGCCTCTTTTTATTGTTAATGGAGTTGCTCTGAGAAAACTCTGGGTGAGAGAACTGTGCATAAAGAGCCCAACCTGGCTTCTTTTTCCCTCATTGTACTTCCTGCTCTTCAAATACGGATCAGGAAGAACTGCTCTAAATGTTTTTTAAAAAATACATGTTTTTGTGATTCTCTGATGCGTTCTGGTAGATGCTTGGGTTATAAAAGCTCTGTACCAGAAGCCAGTTCCTAACAGCTGTTGTCCAGTTAAGCATCTAGGAATTCCACTAGCTAAACAGATGCGTTAGGCCCGGCAGCCTCCGTACATCAGGGTCGGGGGAGCTGGTTGGTGGCTCTGGCACCAAGAATGAAGTTGTTAGCAGAGTGTCAGGAATGGAGCTGTTCCTCATCTGTAGTGCCTCTTCTGTTCTCCTCCACACCTCGGCCAGAAGTTCAGGTTGACCCCAAGCCTAGGTCCATACTCCAGGCTAGTTGAACCAGAATTTCTGGGGATGAGGCCCAGGTGTTTTTTCAAGGTCCCAGAGTGGTTCCGTTGTAAAGTTGAAAGTGAGAACCGCTGACTAGGGTGGTGTTGAGGTCACGACATTGAGAGGTTAGGGTGGTGGCAATGGGGATGAAAAGAGGAACAGGGAGGCTGGCCACGCCATGGGTTTGAGTAAAGGAGGTGGAGACAATCCAAGGGGTGGGGCAGGGTACAGGAAGTGGAGTTTGGTGTGAGATGATAAAGCCTGAAGTATATGATTTCGGTTGCCTTCTATCAAACTATGGTGTGCTCAGGTGATTGTGTTTGAGTTCCTGACAGAATGTGCGGGAGGGTGTGTCCAGTTTGGAGTGGTGTGGAGGTTTGGAGTTGAGGTGAGATATCTAGGTAGGTAATGCATCCAAGAAATGTGTCTGGGAGATTGCTGTAGTGGAAGAAAGGTTGCATTGGGTGAGAAAAGAGCTTGTGTTGATGTAGCAGGGAGCCTAAGGTGGCCAGCTGAAGAGAGCAGCTGTTGGTCAGTGGCTGGGAGGATTGTTCTTCAGAAGGGATGCCTCTGTGTTTGAGGCCCCACAGGGAGTTATGAGAGCCATGTTCTGATGGTCACTTTTCTCTCTCAGGTAGGAGGCAGGGTCCTCTTCTGGAAACCCAGAGGGGCTGGGGGATGAGTGATTGGCAGGGGGTGGGAAGAGGGAAGAGGGAGCATATTTGGGGCACGCAGCAGAGAGTGCGCACTGAGGGCCTGAGAGCCGCCGTGGTCCTGGCCCAAGGCTCGCTCACGGAGCTCCCTGGATTCTGTATTAAGGGAAACGGATACAGATGGCCAGGCATCCGGGGGCAGTGACTCTGGGGACTGGATCTTCACGATCAGAGAGAAGGATCCAAAGAGTCTTGAGAACGGAGCTCTTCAGCCATCGGATTTAGAAAGAAATAAGGTATGTCTGCTTGTGTTGGAGTGACTCACACTTGTCACCAGTCAGTGGCACCTTGCAATCACTTTTATGTGAAGCCAGTTTTAGTGGGCTGGGTGGTCTCTCATGGCAGCCAGTTTTATAATTTTACTGTCAGCGACTCAATAGATCAGGAATGTTTATTCTGTCTGATTACCCAGCGAGCCAGGCCTGGTCTGTTCTGGACTCTGGTCTGTTCTGCAGAGCTATCTCTGCTCTCTGCAGCACTGCTGTCCTGATGTGGAATCAACATTTCCTGACATGCGGACACACCGCATGAGAGCAGGAGGGGGATGTCAGGTTTCATGTATGGAACGGTTTTCTGGTTCTTTTGATGGGACTATGTCTGTTCTGCATATTGGGGCTGCTTAAATAAGTACCAGAATTTGGGGATTATTTAAGGATCTTAAAAACAAATGTTTTGCTTTTGGTACTTACATAAAATTTTTATTTTGATTAGTTGGTTTTATGCCTGTGTTTAAGTTTATGAAAAGCTCCATTTTTAGGATCTCCTTAAAGCACAGTGGTGTAGTTTTCCTCAGGCAGTGTGGACCAGTGGATGTCCCCCAGGGACCCTACAGCTCCTGTCCCATAAGTGGATAGGAATCACGACATGTTCAGAGAGAGGTCACAAAAAAAGGCCACTGTCCTATGGCACCGTTTGCAGCAGCCAGCTTAAATCTGGTTTCCATTTCCGGGGTCTCCTTCATAGAGTCCTCCTGCAGAGAGGGCACATGGCATGTCACCCTGCCTGAGCCCACACATAGTCCCTTCCCGGCCCTCTGGTGCCTGTCCATGTGGAATCCAGACCTTGTGGTGTGGGCTTTGCCTGTCACTGCAGAGGGCATGGCTAGTGAAAGACGGTAAGGTGGTCCTATTCCCACGTCACAGCAAACAGAGACCACTTCAGACTGGATGCTTGACAGTGCCTATCTGAAGTTGATTGAATTCTTGGAAATGTGAGGGGTAACTCATCCCGATTACCTTTTTTTCTTCCCCAAGATGAAAGACATCCCAAAGAGGCCTTTCTCTCAGTGTTTATCTACAATTATTTCTCCTCTGTTTGCGGAGGTAAGATACCCAGTTGACGTGGAGGGGGCGGGAAAGGAAGGCTGGGGAGCAGATGCGCCTTCTGTTTCGGTGTGGCTGGCAGACTTTTGGAGGTTAGGCAAGGTGGGCACAGTGGTTGGGGTCTGCACTGAGTTCCTGTGCAGCCACTGGAAATGGGCATCACCTGCCACGTGCACCTCCTTTTCCCAGTGCCATCTTATGTCCAGACCCTCCTGGGAAATGCCATTGTGTCACCACCTGGAGTGTACAGACAGGACATCAGTGACCAGCCCGAATCCATGCATTACCAGGGTGATGTGTAGCTTTCTGCAGTATCTGTTTGGGTGCAGCCTGATCTCTGCCTCAGACAAATATATAGTTGCCTAAAAAGTAGATTTGTATTTTAAAGGAGGTATGGGACTCTCTGGAGTCCTCCTGTTTCCTGTTGTGCCCGGATTTCACAGTGATCCATACCCTCAGCACCCAGGGTGACCTCCTTCCCGGCAGGGCCATCCGTTTCCCAGGGTGTTGGCTCATTTCAGTTCCAAGTTCACCTGTGTGCCACTCCTTCCCTCCGTGGGCAGCCTTCTGCCTCCTGGACACATCTGTGTGCATCCTGCATCTTGAGATGTCTTCAAAAATAGCCTTTATGAGAATAAGGATTATTCTTCATCTGTTTAGTAGCTGATGTGAAATACGTCGTAAATACCCCTCTCTCTCATTTTTTGTGCCCCCTTTCTGGCTCAGGCTGCCTCTCAGGTAATTCAGAATGAGTCCCACTAGCACCGTGAGCTTGTGTAGTGACTGAGAGCTCTCCAGGGAGGTCCGGGTCCTTGAGGTCAGTGGTCTGTGCTGGGAGTGGCCACACACGCAGGCTCCTCCTCGGCTCCGCTGGGCCTGAGCCTCAGGCCCACAGGCCTTCCCCTCGGCAGGGCCCCTGTGTGGGGGGCAGCTTCAGTCCTGCTCCCGCCCTTCCCCAGCCAGCATCTGCCCTCACGAGCAGGAGCCTGGCGCGTGGAGCCGAAACCACTGAACCGGCTGGCTTCAGGTGGAAGACTAAGTGGCACAGGACAGGTGGAGGCCCCTCTCTGTCACCTCTGGCGCCGGCCCCAGCCGATCGTACTGAGGGCCTTCGCACTGCCTGGGCGGCCATAAGGCACCACTTGGCTCTGTGTTACGTCGCTTGGGGGGCTGGCCCTTCAGGTTTCCTGGGTGCTTCTTGCCTTCGGGGGCCCTGCACTGCCTGCCCACTAGGGTCACTCAGGTACTTAGGGAAACACACAGATTTTCTCATTGCCTGAGGCTGTTTGTTTCTTTTGGGCACAAGATGAAACTATTCTGAAATCACTCAGAATCAATGAATCCCAGATATGCTCAGTGTACAGCATTTCACATAATGCTCATACAGCTCAATGAACAAAGACCATTAATTATCGTATCCCTACATGTGCAAATGCGGGCATTCCCTGGCATCACTGGGTGTGCCCATGTGGCTCGCTGCAATTGGGGTCGATGGAGCCCATCCAGCAGCCTCAGGGTGGAGAAACTGCCCCCCCCCGGGGCCACAGGGTGGGTGGGCATGCGGGGCGGCCCTTGCAGGAAGTGGGGGCGGCAGAGCGCCGGCCTGCAGGTGACTCACTCAGGACTTGTAGGTAGGTTGTGTTTAGTCCTTAAGGGAGTGGGTGGCTGAGACGGACACAGGCAGCTTCTCCAGGTCGGCGGTGTAGCCGTCCGTGACCAGAGGGAACAGGAAGCAAACACTCTCGGAAGGGCTGAGCAGAGCCCCTTCTGTGCCAGGCCTTTCCAGTTCCTTGGGTCCCTTTAGCAGAGAGAAGCTGTTGTTTTTAGAATGAGACCGACGCTGGACATGACCAGCCTGAAAAGCAAAATCTAAATGTGGCCGCAGCAGTTATGGCCACACATCACGTTACTCCTTACGAAGTAGATGCTCCCTGGGTCCTGTACTTGTGTGCCATGCTTGCTTCTCATTCATGTGTTTCAAGTTGAAGGAGAAGAGCCAGGCCTGTGGCGGTAACATGGGGTCCATTGAAGAACTGCGGGGGGCCATCTACCTGGCAGAGGAGGCGTGCCCTGGGATCTCGGACACCATGGTGGCCCAGCTCGTGCAGCGGCTCCAGAGGTAACTCCACCAGGGCCCCGCCTGTGCTGCCTCTGGGGAGGAGGGCCCCGTGGACGTGGGGCTGTGCTGTGTTTGCCCCGCGGCTTTCCAGGCTGGGTGTGGGAAGCCCTTCAGAGGGGCCGCTTGCCACCCCCATCTGTCAGGTTGGCGCTGCACTCCTGGTCTGTCCCTGCTGCCTTCCGAGCCCCACAGGTGAAGCAGAATCAAGTTAGACTTGTGTTCCGAGTTCTAGAGATCCATATGAACGAGTAATGTGAATCTGAAAATTCCTGGGAAGGGCCTCAGAGCTGTGTGCAGCTGTGGCTCTCCCCACATGGACACTGAGGGATTCTCACTTGTCTGCTCTTCATCATGCAACCTGATTATCAGCCGGAGAAATACAGCTCTTAGCCGCGTGTTTGTAACTGCCCATTGGGTTTAAGGCTTTAAAGCCCAATGTCACGCCCGTCACTGGGTGTTTGGGGAGAGCGCCAGCGGCTCTGAGACCACCCCCCGGCCCTCCTGGCTCCCCGAGAAGCCAGGCATGTCACTACTTTGACACTCACTTCTAGGAGAAGTGTCCCCGGCCCCCGGCCCCTTCCGGAGAACACTGAGCTCTGGGGAGATTGGGGAGTGTCCCAGGTCTTCCTGAGATGCCGACCTGACGAGCCATAGGGAAGACCCGGGCACGTGGGGTTGCCTGGCCCCCAGGAAGCGGTGAATGAAGGGCGGCCTGCTGTCCCAGAGGGAGTCCCTCCGAGATGGGGACCAAGAGGAAATCTCATTCTGACACTGCAGCTTGTTCCTCTGAGCTAAGGCTCCTTTGGGAAAGACAGCTCAGCCTGTAACTTGCTCTCCAGTTGAGGCTACAGAATAAAGGCTGCTTAACCCGGCTCCTTTCATTCGGGGGCACTTGAAGGAAGCAGTCAGGCTCTCTGGGGTGACACCCGATACTAACACACTGCGGGAAGAGAGGCGAGTTATACAGTGACCCGTGTGCGCACCCAGACACAGTTATTACTGCCATGTCTGTGGGTACCCACCCTGCATGTGCTGCTGTTTCTTTCTAACATAGCTTCGTTAGCATGTTCATGGGAAGTTTTGTCCTGTAATACTGCCTGTCATCACATAGGCTTCCCTGCTACTTAATAATGGTCCATTATTTTCTCAATTTCTGATTTCTCAAAGAAACTTGGTGCCACTTGACACCTCATTCTGGTGGCATTTGTTTCTCATTAAAAAGAGCCTTTAAATCAAAAAGAACCAAATCAGAAACTGGTGGTATTATCTCATATTTGGTTTGTTTTCTGTTTCTATGGTGTCATTTTTAGGACTGATATTTTCTACACTGTCCCCAGTTGCCTGAAATTGTTGCCAGTGACGTGTAATTGTGACTCAGTTTTCCCGTAGCTGCAGGTGGTGTGCCCTGTGTGTGTTTAACTGAGCTGTCGTCTCTCCTTCATTGCTAACACATCTGTACTTGCGCTTCCAACAGGAGGAATGGGAGCAACACATAATTTTTAATTTTCTAATAACCACATCAAAATTAGTAAAAAACTTTCATGACTATTAAAATTTTGTTTCCAATTTAATTGAATCTCTAATAGTGGAGAAATGACAGACTTATTTCACCCAATTTATTTAATTTTCTATAAAGACTACATTTCAAAATACATTCCATCACTGTCTTCCAAATTGTATTGTGTATTCTAAGGTAAAGTGGGGTTTTTTTGGTAGTGTAAACGATATTTTTTTAATTGGAGCAAAAAACAATTGATTTTTAGATATTGATCCTGTATCTAGCCACTTTGTCAATCGTTCCGATATTTTTATAATGATTATGCTATAAAATAATATGTATATAATAGCAGCTTTGTTTACTCTTTTCCATCCTAATAACTGTACTTCTTTTCCTTACTCTGTTGGCAAGGCCTTTGGTGCAATGTTTCAAATAAATGAAAATGAAAGTAAAAATAAATAAATAAATAAAATAAAATTAGTAAAAAAAAAAAAACCAAACAAACCAGAAAAGCAAGTGAAGTTAGTGTTGATACATTTAACCCATTGTATCCAGAGCCTTAAGCATGTAATCACTGTACACAGTTACCAGTAAGGTATTTCACATTCACTTTTGTACTAAGTCTTTACCCTCCAGTGTGTGTTTGACACTTAACAGTATATCCCAGTGTGAACTCACCACATTTTGGGTGCTCGGAAGCCACTGGTGGCAAACGTTTTACCACATATAATGCAAATATAGCTATCTGCTCTCTACAGTGTGTTTAACAGTTACTTTGCAGTGATGTGTTGGAGACACTGAGTCAGCGTTTGTTCTGCTCATCTCTAGACCGTTCTCCCTTGTCTGTCTTCCCTTGGGGATGTGTGAATGCTGTCCCCTCTTCAGCCAGCAGCAGCTCTGCTCCTGGGGAGCCTTATCTGGTCCTCATAGGCCTTGGTTCTGTGAGGCTCCCCCAGCTCCTCCTGTGTGTCCCCAAACCGCAGTGGCCATTGCTAGTGGTTTGCACTCGTTTTGCGGCCCAAATGCTTTACTTCAGTGGATCACCTCAGAAACAATGAGAACCGACTTCTGTCTAAAGCACGTAGAAGCTTCTGTGTATCTTAGTTTGAATTAATGTGTAGGTGTGTTTGTGTGGCATCAGCGCCCCCCATGACTTATGCATTCACATTTCTTGGTGAGTGAATCTCAGGCTCTGCGGGTAAAGCGTGCTCTTCGGAGGACCTTGCCTGATGATTTGCTGTGAGTGCTTGAGAGGGGCTCTGGGTCGGAACGGTGGAGATCCGTCCCGCTGATCGCATTCTCAGCCAACTCCTGTGACCCAGGGTCAGTTTTGAGGTGCTGAGGGAATCTTGGCCATGAGGGGCCCCCACGCCCACCTGTTTTTGAATTCCAAAGCAGGTCTGTGCTGTAGTATTGCGGAAAACCAGAAGGAAGGACCTGTGATCGCACTGCTCTGGCCCGGGCACCATCATCCTCAAATCCTTTTTGGCGCCGTGGCCTTCCACTGTTGTATACAAATCCTGAACTGATCCTGTTTTTATGTTTCTGCAAATTACAGTGCACATACCATTTTTTGACATTCTATGGTTTTTAGGGTAAGAAAGTGAGCCTGTGGAACTATCCATGTGTAGGGCAGGTATGATTTTGGGTATATTTCTCGTGTTGCTTAAATATAGTTAAAATTTTTAATCTAGATTATGTCATTCAGTTTGCCTAATTTAACCATTTCTCTACTGTTGGACATCAGAGTTCTGTAAATTTTATAATTACAAAAAACCCAAGGGACCTTTGTGCAAATATGTTGTTCCTCCTTTGGACCACATTTCGGAAACACTTCTAGGAACTGAATTGCTTGAATAAGTATCAATATTTTGGGGCCAGAAAGGGCTTCCTGCTGTGATACTCAAATCAGGCATATATGCATCTCTAGAATCTTACTGTGTCATTGGGTAATACCGATTTCTTATAAAAAACCATATCACTTACTCTTCTATTCACATCTCTTTTCTCTGTCTGAACATAGTCTTACTTTGTTTTTATGTACTTTGTTTTTTTACGACTAAATTCAGCCTATGAAAAGTTGTGTTGGAATTATTATTTTAATTTTTATCAGCTTAATAATTAAAGCCACTGATATTTGCTCTACTTGATTTTTTATGACTTGGGACTATAAAAACTAGGATTTGGGTTATTTGAATTTTTGCACGGGGCTAGAGAAATGACACTTATTTACTTTTATGTCTTTGTTTTCTTTTTCCTAGATATTCTCTAAGTGGTGGAGGAACTTCATCCCACTGAAATTCCGTTGGCATTTTGGGTTTTGTTTTTCCTTTTTTCTTCTTCATCCTCCTCCTTTTTAAACGTCAACGAGGCCTTTGCTGACTCTGCTGAAGCGGTGTGCCATCGAGGGGTCGCTCTCCCCTGCCCCACCCCGGCCCTGCCCACCACAGGCACCCGTCCCTGATACGCGCACGATCTTCCTCACTGGCCTTGGCCAGGTGAAGTCTCAAGGTGGGGTGGGGGTGGGGGTCAGCTCCTTAAAGCGATCATTTTATTTTATTATTCTTGTTTTTAATTTTAACCATAGTGCACATATCAAGGAAAGTGTCTTTAAAAACAGAAACAAACCCTGAAATGTATATTTGGGATCACGCTAAGGCAACTGAAGAAACGAAACCTCAGGTATCCTGCTTTAAGTTGATAACTCCCCCTCCCTGGGAGATGGAGAATCGCTCTGGTGGATCAGTGTACAGATGTGTATATAGTGTCATTTTTACGGAAACCCTTTTGGCGTGCATAAGGAATCACTGTGTACAAATTGGCCAAGTGCTTCTGTAGATAATGTCAGTGGAGTAAATATTTGACAGGCCATAACTTGAGTCTATTGCCTTGCCTTTATTACATGTAAATTTTGAATTATGTGACCAGTGATTTGGGTTTTATTTTGTATTTGCAGGGTTTGCCATTAATAATAATTAATGCCCCTCTTACGGAACACTCCTATTTGTACCTCAACAGATGCAGATTTTCCTCTTGTTGGCCCTGTGACCCTTTGGTACACTTAGAAGTTGATTTCCCTTTTCATCGATGGTACTATTTCTTAGTGTTTTAAATTGGAACATATCTTGCCTCATGGAGCTTTAAATTATTATTTCAAGTTTCTCCCCGATGAAGTGCTCTCGTCTGTCATTTGTTTGGAATCGTGCCACTGCCAATCCTGCGCCAGCTGTACTGTCCTTTCTAGTATGATTTTCTGTTGCACCTTGTAGTGAAATCTGCGTATCATCTTTCCCACCTCCAAATGTCTGAATGCTTACACGAATAAATTTTATAACACACACACACCTTGTATACTTTCCTTGATGTGTGACTCCTGAGAGGCAGTGTACCTGTTGTGTGTTCGGTTGTGATGAGACACCTCACCAGCTCCAGGAAGAAGTGCCCACATTCAAATGGTGTATGTCCAGGTTGGTTCCCTATGCCAGCCTTAAAAAAAACTGGTCATTGAGAACACACAGCTGAGTATTGCTGATTTGTGAAATTGCTGTCTCCCCAGGGTGGTTTTGTTTCCTTAATGGAGCTCATGTCTGCTATTTGTCACCCAGGTGTCTGTATTGTTCTTGGCTTGTGGCAAGGCCTTGCTTGCCAGAGGGGTGACTAATCTCTGGGTCTTCAGGATGGGAAATGGTTCTTGCAGCAATTTTGTGATTTCAGTACATGGGACCTTCTTTTCTATTTGTTGATAACGAAACACTGTCATCTCCTGATGGAGTAGTAGTTCTTGAGGAGGAAGACAAAGGGTTTTTGAAAGCAAGGAAGTTACTGGGTAGACTTTGGGATGGAAGGTCAGGTACCCGGTGGCCAGTGGTCTGGACATTACAGGGAGAGGACAGAAGCCTGAGCCACAGAGGTTTGAGAGTGGGTATTGTTTAGATTTGTTAATGGAGTCTAGTCTGTGAGCTCTAAAATCAGTCACAATTTTTAAAATTAGAAGTAGGTTTGGGTTGAATTATTTCTATAAGGGATGCATTTTGGTTCGGGGGAAGTGGAACTGAATTGCTCATTCTTACTGTGCATGGTATTCCCCAGTAAGAATATTAACTTGAACATATTTGAAACTTGAGCATATTCCATTTTGTTTCTAAAGAGTATTCTGGGTGAGGAAACTGTCTCCCTATGGGGCATAAGCCAAAGACCTGTTTTGTTCATCGCAGGGGAAGGTCACTCGGGAAAGAAGGCAGGCCCCAGGTCTGCCTGTCCGACTCGAAGGGAGCCAGTGCAGACAGCAGCTCTCTGATGGAGACATCTCCGAATTTGCCAGGGGACAGTGAGGTCAGGGAGAGGCTGAAGAAAATCTAAACGAGGAGTGGGTTTGCTGATAGGTAGACTGCATTCTAGTCAGGCATATTGATGTGAATAGTTGGCAGATACTCTGCAATCACCAGACTCTGGTCCACACCACCACCTTCTGTGTGAAGCAGCCAGTTATTTCTTTAGAGTATTTTGGAGCATCTTCTGTCAGTTAAGCTTCCTGGAGATGTGGTTTGACCGCATCTTAAAGGTGGATCCTCTCCCCATGGTTGCTTCTGGTTTGTCTCTGTAGACACACAAACTGATGCCTGTTTTTTTAGGGGCTCATGTGATCTGTGCTCTTTGAAGGGCACCTTATTTAGCCAAGGAGGCTACTGTTAGTGCATGCATTTTATTTATAAGAGACCAGGTGTGAGAGCTACAGTGGAACCTGCCTCAGATAATATACTCTACTGTTGGTGTCCAGCCAGACCAGAGATCAGCAGATGGGTGTACTAATGCTTGGAAGCCTTTAGATGCCAAGCCCCAGCAGCTAACCACTGCTGTGCACAGGGAAGCGCAGCTGCTGCCTTTCGGGAGCCGGAGCAGTGGCTGCCTGTGGCTGGCTGCTGCCTTCCTCGAGCCGTCTTGCCCACGTCCTGGCTGGTGCCGCCCGAAGAAGAGTTGGTCTCGCAAGACAGTTGTCTTGTAGCCAATGCCACACACCTTCCCAGTCCAGCAGTTTTGTTCTTGATTTGGTCTTGTGAAGGGTCTGATTTGGTCCTTCATTGTCTTGTATCTTTCTTTTAAGAAAACATATCCATTATAAACATTTTTATATTTCCTTCCTTAAAAAATACAGTTTCTGTATATCTCTGCTATAAAATATGGCAAATGGGGAGAGTGGCAGGGTGTGTTCTTGAGGACAGGTTACTGTATCTTGGTATTGGGTCAGTAAGGTTCACAAGTCCTGTCCTCCTTGACACCCCACCCCAAGTTCGTATGTTCAAATCCTAACCCCTAATGGGGATGGTATGTGGCGGTGGGGCCTTTGGGAGGTGGTTTGGTTGTGAGGGTGGAGCCCTCATGGATGGGATTAGGGCCCTCAGACTCAACAGAGCGCCCTTCACCCCTTCTGCCATGGGAGGCACAGCCAGAGGCCGCTGCCTGTGATCAGGAGGAAGGCTCCCGCCAGAGGCTGAGTCTGCTGGCACCTGGGTCAGACTTCCCAGCCTCCAGAACCGAGGTAAATGTGTGTTGACAAGCTGCCCCGTCTGTGGTATTTCTGTGACAGCAGCCCTAATGGACTGAGTGTCTCTGAGATGCTGTCTGTTCCTGGAAGCTTTGGAGTGATCTAAATTGCCCATCTGATTTAGACTTCTGTTTTCTTTGAAGTCAGAGGGAACAGAGAGGTGCTAGTCACAGAGCAGAACCAGTGTCCATGGTTTAGAATCACAACTACTGGAGTAGGAGACCACCTTGTCCCCAAGCTTCATAGGCATGTGACTTCTGGAGGGACAGTTTTCCTGACACAGCCTCTGCTATCTCAGTGTCTGGGGTCAAATGTATCCCAGCTAGCTTGTTCTGGGGCCCCTTTGCAAAGGCAGAGGAAGGTAGGCTCTCCTGTCTGCTTTGCTCGCATCCATTGGGTTTTAGTCCTTTTATAGACACTGACGATCCATCTCCTAGGAAGTTATGCTTTCCCAATACCAAGTTAGAAGAAGCAGATAGACTGTAAACCACCAAGTTCTCTGGAATGCATGGTTTGTCCTAATGAGCGCATGTCCGTTCTGTCCCCCTGCCCCACAGTGCCCAGCCAGTGCCACCCCTCGCCCTGGAGGCAGTGCCTGCCGGTTCCTGCTCCCCCTGCCCACCTGCACTGGATGCAAATAAAGATGACACCAGGTTGGTTAAGTTTTGCCTTAAAACTTCAATATGCTGGATTGTGGCGTGAGGTATTTTTATTCCCTTTTGTTAGTATTTAAAACCATCTGGTACATGTTGTAAGGCAAACGATTAACACATCTCAAACTACTCGTCCACTTGTATATTGCCATTTGATGTTCACCAGTCACAGCTCCACAAAGTCGGGGTCGTCCTGTGTTTCTGGGTGAGGGGCTTTCCCGCCTGTGGCACAGAGCACTGGGAGAGAGCTGCTGGGTTGGTCGCCCCCTCTGGACTGCGTCAGAAAGGGCTTGGGACGAGCAAGCCACCTGGTCTCCACAGAGAACAGGCAAATGGGCTTTGACCCCCGGGCACCAGCGGTGACCAGAACCATGTTCCCTGTGTAGTCTGACTGTTGAGGATGTGCAGTGTCACGCTGTTGATACCCCATGCGTGGGGAAATGAGTATGAGGAGAAAAGAATGTTTCTTGAAGACAGGCACAATATATACTACTACTGAATGCGCAGTTCCAAACCCCAGTTGCAGTAGGATATGGGGATGATAACGGCCCTGCGCATGGCTACTTCATAGCGCTTCTGCATCCACTGAAGCGTACAAAAACTCCATGACGTAACATAACACAAGTGGCCCCGGTCACTGACATACAGGTATTCATGCTTGTGAAACAGCAAAACAAACACCACAGCTTAATATCCTCCCATTGTGTACACCACGCACAGTACAGTGATAAGGTCCAGCTAGCACACTGGATTTCGGCTTAACAGAAAACAACCCGCCACACTTTGCAAATAGTAATCACAAACAGTTTGGTCAACTTGCACCCAGAAATAGGTCTGATGACCAGTTTCATGCTTCACTGGAGCATGAAACCCCAAAGTGGAATAGTGTGCTGCAAATTGCTTATTAATCAAAGAAGTAAATCCTACTAACTTCCTATTATTATAAAAGTAGAAAGATTGAAAAAAAAATCTGAAAATGATCTCATTTGCTTAAGACTGTGCCATGTGTATCACAAACACTGGAAAATCCGTATTTTAAAATGCAGCAGCCTATAAATCAAAAAGTTTAATAAAAAGAAGAGCTCTTGCCCTGTCTTTTGGTTGAACGGATGTGTTTGTACTGCTTTTAAGGTGCAGTTGTGGAGGAAAAATGTCATTTGGCACTATGTTAATGACACTGTTTAATACTGGCACAAGCTAAAAACAGCCCCACCGAATGACAGACAAAATGCCACTGGCATCAGCGGTGGGAGCACAGTTCCGTTCAGAGGAGAAATTAACAGCTTGAAAAACAAGGTTAAGAACAGTTTTGTGCAGACAGATGAGTTGCTGTAAAACCATGTTTTTGTTTTCCAGACGGGTATTAATTTTACTAGGGCTTCATTAATACAGAAGAAAGTACATGTCTTCCAGGAAAGCAGCCGCTGCTGAAACGATCAAATGGGTGGTGACATCAGTAAACATGAGCTTCTCTGTGACTCAGAACGTGAGCACGTGAGGCTGAGCTGGTAGCACTTCGGATCACCTCCATCCACCTAAGTAAGAAAGCAAAGGGCCTGTCAAGGGTCACTTTCTATAAACCCGTGTCTGAATTTTTCTTGTTTGTAAACAGCATTTAGCAGAAGAGTTCTGAAATGGCTTCTCAGTACCCAGGTCGATGAGAACACGGCTAAGGGCTCCTGAAGCGGCTTCTTGCTCTACCTCCCTCTTTCACTCATGGACAGTGGTGTGCCGCCCATTGCATGCATTTGAGTATTTGCAGTGTATCAGGAAGATGGGCAGTGCTGGTTGTCATAGGTGGGTAGAGGCCAGAGATGCTGCTAAACAACCTACAGTGGACAGGACCCCCTCGGGCCTCCCCCCCACCCCAAAAAAACACCCCAGAATTAACTGGTCTAAAATCTCAGTAGTGCTGAGGGTTAGAAAACCAAGCTTCTATCATAGTTTTAGAAATTCCCTAATCACAGGTCTCTTAGGACCTTACCACGCTGCAAGGCCAAATTATCCTTGTGCAATAGTGACATCCCACCATGCATCACCCTAGCTTTTGAGCTCAGTCTACACTGTTTGTCCAGGACTGAATGTGGGAACTGCTAATCCCTGGGCTCACATTTCAAGCAATATAGTTCAGGAGTTTAGGTCTGGGGCTGTCCTGGGAGGCTTCAGCTCTGGTTTTAAACCACTGTACTGTCTGCCCTGAACTAACTTGGAAATGTGTACAGTTCATAATTGGCCCATCCATTAGAAACCCTCATGGGCTCACAGTGCTGGTGGGGGGGGGCAACAGTTACTGGCCTGTCAAAAGGGGCAGGAAAGAAATTTCTCCCTTAGTGAGGGTGGTGACCTCTGTCCCCCAAAGCTGGTGGTTCCACAGTGACACCTGCTTTTGGAGCATCTAACAAGATACAGTTCCCAGAGGCCCAGATTTTCTACTTCAATTTCATCAAACATGAAGGCCTGGCTCTTTCCATTTTAACGTCTTGGGTAAACGAAGACTGGCCCCTGGGGCTCGTTATCCCACAGAGGCAGTCCCACTGAGGTAGCCTCCAAAGCAGTAGGATTTTGTTCCCTTCCTTGTGTGCTCTTCCGGCCATAGGCCCATCAGGCACATGACCACTAAGCCTGAGAAACGTGTCACATTTAAAAGGGATGTGTGCCATTAACCAACATGGACATTATCACCCCCAGGAAACCATGGTTCCACTGGATTCTGTGAGAACACAAGTGGCCGCTGCCAGGCAGAGAGACACCCCCCCCCCCCAGATCCTGTGAAATACTTTCATTCTGAGCATTTGGCAGGGCTAGGAGGACAGGCACAGTTTGGAAGGGAGGGAATGCCCAGGCCCACAGTGGGCAGCCACCGACAGGAAGCCCTTACACGCCTGGCCCTTTAGAAGAGATCTGTTGTTCAGAAGAGCAGAGGGGAACATTTACCTCTCGAAGGTATACTCGCTTTCAGCCCTGAAGTAGTACACGTGGGACTTGAAATGCAGCTTGAACACGTAGTCTTTGTGGATGTCTTCCGACTCGGAGGGAATGGTAAGGGAATATCCGAGCAGAGGCAGGCTGGCCAGGGGATGATTGTCCTGGAAAAGGGTCCACAGAAGGTGGCTCTGGAGAGGCAGGTGGTGAGCCTGGCTACCGCCGCCCACCCTGTGGCACCTCAGACCTGGACCCTCAAGTAATCCCCTCATTTGTCCAACCAGTAGCCATTTTCCGGGCTGAAATGGTCCTTCAGCAAATGGATAATGTCAGCCTTCCCTTAGAGTTGAGGGTCCACAGCAGCCCTATGGTGGGAACCCCCCCCCCCTCGTTTCCTCTCCATGCCTGGCTGGGCCAACCTGCTCCACGCGAAGAGGGGGCCCAGCCCCATGCAAAGCCCTTACCTGGTGTGACTTGTAGAAGAACAGGCAGAAGTTTGTGAACACCACCCACAACTTCTGCCACCCATTGCTGTTTTTGAATTTCCTCAGCAGGTTCCCAGACAACTGATTCTGAAAGACAGGCAGACCTGTAAAGAGTGCAAATGGGGCACCCCCCCCCGCCCCCAGCAGTGGGGTGTAGCCTGGGGCCACAGGGCTGTGGTTCTAAGAACAGGCTTCCTGCAACTGACTTCAAAAAATAGCCTCAACTGTGTACCCCCAGATATGTTAACTCTTACCCCCCAGCACCACAGACTGTGACCACCGTTGGAAATAAGGTCGTTGCAGATATAATTAAGAGATCAGGCTGGAGAAGGGTGGGCCTTAAACCACTCTGACGCCTGTCCTTAGAGGAGAGGAGCCATCCAGGGAAGGCTGGGCCTGCAGCTCCTGGCCTCCCTCTAGTGGTCCCGGGGCAGGGAGGAACGCTGGATTGCAGCAGAATGGGGTCGTGCCTGTCCAGCCTGCACTGAAGAGGACGCTGAACAGGACGTCCACATCCATAACAAGCGGGCAACATCACCAGGGAGACTCGAAGGGAATGGGTAGTGATGGACGCAGAACCCTGTGAATGTAACTACTGCTACCAAGTTCACTTAAAAATGGTTAAATGGTCAATTTACCACAATAAATACTAAAAACATACCTGAGTCTGCTTTATTCTAGCCCTTCAGTACTTTTCCTATACCTTGTACTTAAAAATGCTTACTGGATTAAATGCAAGTGAGTCCCCTATGCCCGGAACGGGTATGAAAAAAGTATAAGGTCTCTGCTGAGTTGCTCCTGAGCCGATGAGACAGAAGTGAGCAGTGAGTCAGACGGAGAGAGCACAGAGGGCAAAGGCCATCCCTGGGGCTTAGCCGAGCCAAGGGGTCACTGCAGACGGAGGGGGCGGGGGTCCCATCATCCCATATGGCTACCACTGGCAGAGAGGGACAAGCAATGGGGCGGGGGGGTGTCTTTGAGTGTCAGGTGACTGATGGTGGCAACCAGAACTGGGGTGTGATGCTTTTGTGATCACAGTCACACACTTGCTGGAGGGAAGCCAAGTAGCACATTCTTCTTTCCTCATATAGATTCTTCCAGACAAGAGTCCAAAAGACCTTTCTCTTGGACACAATTGCCTTTGGAGCAAGAGCCAGTCCCACAGTGGGGTATAGACATTTGAGCCAGATTCTAGGCAGGTTCACAGTGTTCTCACTTCTGCCAGCCACCACAGGTCACAGAGCCCCTATGCTCTGGCCTCTTTTCTGTCACTCAAGAGGCTGAACCTTTTTATCTGTGTGGATGACACCTACCTAGGTCTGTCTGCAGCAGCTGCATCTGCGGGAAGGGCCCACATCCATGATCCAGAACCAGCCCGGGCCCCTTTCCTGACTCGCTTTCACAGCAGCCACTTCTCCAGGCTCCCTGACAGACAGAAGGCCCCTCTGTCCCTCCCTCTCTCTTCTTGGCTGCCGTAACTGGTCAGTCCTTGTGGGTTGGTGTCCCCCAAAAGACAGGCTGAAATCCTAACCCCGGTACTTGTCCATATGACCTTACTGGGGAATGGGGTGGGCCCAAGTCCAATCGCTGGCGTCCCTATAAGAGGAGGCTGTTTTAGCACAGACGCACAGGGAGGTGGCCACACGAGACAGGCCAAGGGGGAGTCAGCGCCTACAAGCTGAGGGACAGCAAGGATGGTAGGCAACCACCAGAATCCAGGAGAGGTGTGGACAGACCTCCCTCAGGGGCCCCAGGAGGCCCCAGCCCTGCCCACACCTTGATCTCAGACTGCCGACCCCCAGCGCCGTGAGGATAACTGCATTTCAAGCAGTTTGTGGTGGTGGGGGGGGGCTGCCATCGGGTCGGAGCACCTCCCACGCTTAAAGGCAGCTCTCATCACGTCACTGCGAGCCCTCTGCCAGCTCCAGCGGCAGGTGAGGCGTCCCACAGGCCATCCCAGCAGCAGCCCCCACTGGCTCACCCCCAAACATCCCCGGTACTTGTTTCTTCCTACTCGGGCCCCACATGGGGCAGAATCAGGAGAGAAGCTGGCATGTAGGCTGGAGGAAGCAGGCCGAGGCTCTTCAGGCCAAGAGGCAAAATATCAAAGATATTTATAGTAGCTATTTAAAAATGTAAAACCCCGATCTTGGTCCCAGGCTATATGGGACCAGGGGGTGGGCTGGATTTGGCCTGTGGGCCGGTTTGCTGAGCTGGCCTTGGAGGTGCCTCTGGGCTGCCCAGGCCCTACCTGACTTTGGTGTTTGCTGCATTCTTGAATGGCCTAAGTGCCTCCAGGAATTAAGGTTTCAAGCCTACCAAATTCCCTGTGTCACAGTCCTAACTAATGTCACAAAGGTCAGCATAAAGTGAAGCAAGTGATTTCAGTGTTGCACCAACGATCAGCCTCACTGGACAGACTAGGTCTGATCAGGTGTTCTTCCCACCAGATCGATGGTCACTGGTGGTCCCCTGCTCCTTCCATTCTGGAAAGATCCAGTTCCCTGTTAGGAATCTCTGGCCAGCAAGCTGTGTGAACAAACCCAGTGGAGGGGGGGAGGCGGGGAGAAGGCTGAGTTGCGAGCAGTCAGGAGGGGAGAGGCCATTCCTCAGACACAGCCCTGCGAAGACGTCTTTTAGAAGCAGGCACGGGTTTGAGGAGTCCCATGGAACTGCAAGATCATTTCCAGAGAACAGTCTCAGGGCTTCCTGGTAGCATATCCATAAGGAATGTTTGGCACATTCCCAGTACTGTTGGTTCAAAAAGCAAAAAAATGCTGTTCTTTGCTCAGCCTCTTACGTGCTGCTTTCCGGGCCAGGCGTGGTTAGGAGATAAACTTCAGGTTTGAGAGAATCCAGTGCCTCTACTAAATGGCACCCCCAGCAGTGGGGTCTGGGGCAGCAGCCCGGAATCAAACACCATTATTACGTGGTGGGACGTGAATGTTCACCCACAAAACTAAGCAGCTTCATGACAGTTCAGGTCTGGTTCTAAAAACTAGTGGCATTTGCAGTTCTAGAGCTTTCTTGACACTGAAAGGGGAAGGATTATGGACCTGGCCTAGAGGATTCTTAGGGAATGGAGGGTTGAAGAGTTCTGGAAGATTCACAGCTGCCCTCTGGGGAGAGCCAGATCACCAAAGACCACACTGGGGGCCCACCGGAGAGCCGTGTCATAACCCCTGACGCAGCTCTGACCTGGCCCCGGCTGGCACCGGCCTTCGGATCCGACTGCCTCCTTCAACACCAGATTTCAGGGCTGGGTGGGGGCTCCTCAGGACGCGGCCACCCTGGCGCCTCGGGCTGGCCACCTGCCCGCACTGGTGGCCATTTCGAGGCCAATGCTCGGACAGTGTGCCCACGCCTCCCTCTGGAGGGAAGACGGTGGCAGGGCCCGGGGAGCACAAAGTGACCACCGTACTGGCAGCAGTGGGCCGAAAGATGGCCAAGAGACACGCCCACCTCCCCAGGAGGTCTGTGCCCGCGTCCCTGCCAGGCCGCGCGCGCATGCCCAAGGCCAAGGGACCCGTGCCCCCCGGCGACTGCCCGCACCTCCACAGCGACGCTGAAGTCCACCATGGAGACGCTGGTGTTCCGGTGCCAGCACACGTGCACCATGGTGTTACCGCGCTGCGGGGCCTGGCGCTCCAGCGACGTGCGCGAGGCGCTGAGGTCGTCCTCCGACTCCTGGTCGGCCGCCACGGCCTCATCCGGGGACTCTGCACCGAGCACGGAAGGTGCGTCTGACCTTGCTCCCCAGGGAAAGGGCCCGTTCCCTGACACCCCGCAGGAGCCCAACGGGACTGGAAGGTTGGGAGACTCCAGCGGTCCGGCCCTGGGCCCCCGTGCACGCACCGGGCCGGAACTCACGCCGGCAGCCCTCTGCCCGTCAGGGCCTCGCCCAGGAGCGGGCCAGCCTCCCCTCTGCCAAGGGCCTCCGACACCCGGGTCGCACGCTCCCAGCGCTGGCCCTGCGCGAGGGGGGATGGCCCTGGTTCTCTCCCTAGACGCTGACGTTTGGCCAGAAACGGTGGCATCCTGCTCCCTCACACTCTTCTAAGGCGTGTGTGGTTTTGGTTTAACATTTAGAAACAAAGTAAAAAAAGTTCCTTCATATTTAGCTTTTAACGCAAAAGACCATGGATGTAAGGCCCACCTGGTAGGGCGATCTGAGATGCCACAGAATGTCCCCCTGTACGCCGGAGCCGCCCCTCCCCATCCTGGCTGTTCCTAGAGGTGGTGGGCTCCGCTGCGCCAGGAAAGCCACCCTCCCCACACTTACTGCTGTCCGGGGGGCTGCTGGCCAGGAGCTCAGGGGTGGGGCCACTGCTTTTCTCGGCCAAGTCAATGGCCATCTGTATGTCCTCAACCCACTTGTCCATCTCGGACCGAGAACTGAAAGAAAGATGGCCATCGGGTCTCCAGAGCACGGCAGGAAGAAGGACAGACAGGTAAGAGCTCAGGTTCCTGGTTACCTGGCGGCCACGATGATGGACTGCCGCTGGCCCCGGAGGGTAAGGCAGTGGGGCACACCCCACTCATCTTCACTCTCCTCTATCTGTGGGATGAGTGTTCACAACGTTACTGCCAAGAAGTGAGTGAGACATTCAGATGCATTTTCAAAAATTCACTAAGCTGGCTAGGCCCCCTAGGAACCAAGTCAGAAAAACCACAATGGGGAAAATGAAAGGAATATCAAAATGCACTGAATTTTTTGGTGGAGCCCATAAACTTCCCTCTATTCAACCAGTGAGGACCATGTAGGTACAAGCCAGGGAAATAATCCTGTACAGACTGGTAGCCTGTCTGCATCTGTCAACCAAGGGTCACAGAACACAAAGACCTGTCGACTGGCCCATCTTGGGTGGCTCCCTGGTCTAGGAGGTGGGCTCTGCTTCTCCACTGCTAGATAGTGAGGACTGTCTTTAGGGGCAGACATGGGACAGGGAGAGGCAGTTCACACCACATGGCCATGTCAGCTTGCCTCTTGATTCTAGAAGGAACATAACCCGTGTCCTGTGTGCAGGAAGGGAAGCCATGTCCCAGGGCCCTTCTAGGGGAACTCCAACGAGGTCTAGGTTTCCCATGGAGCCTGTGATGGTATGGCTTCCTGGTCAAGTCCCTCCTTCTCCTTCTTCAAGTCTCTGTCACCGGCTTCCTGCTCCCTTTAGCCTGGCCTGCAAACTGTAGGCAGCCGGGAGGGAGAGGCGCCCATCCCATGCCCACAGGGCATACTCACGGTCATGCCATAGAGCGGAAGCTGTCCATGGACTTTAAACTGATTCGAGGCCGTCAGCCCCCTGCTTGTGTACAGCAGGACATCGTTGAACTAGGGGAGCAAGGACAAGTGTGCCTGAGACAAACGGGGCTCCGTTGGAAACCAAGTACAGAAAGGATGTTTTCAAAATCTTGCATGATAACTCTTTGATCTCAATGGCTCCAGTCCAAGCAGCTTTGGCTGTTCCTCATGCCTTCCAGGTACCCCACTCTGGTGGCCGAGGCCAGCCCTGTGACCCCACAGGAGTGAGGACAAACCGCACTCACCACTTACCAGGAAAAACATGCGCTGCTGGAGCCCCTTCCCGGACAGCTTGCTGAGGCTTCCCAAGCGAATGAACTCCTGCGGAGAAAACAGACCCCGAGAAGTGGTGCCATGGAGAGCAAGGGAGATTCTGGCTTCACGAGTACGCTGTTCCCGGTAAAGATCAGCATCAGTTACTGTTTACTGAATGCTGTGCTAAGTAAGCCCTTTCTAAGCTCCTCTCCTTCCCCAGAACCTGCGAGGCAGGGGCTGCCACCAGCTCCAACAGAGAGGAAGCCCGTGCTCGAGGCCAAGCAGTATGCCTGCAGCTGCACGGCCTGTGCGAGGCACTGGCCCACACTGGACCTATGACCATGTTCTTGACCCCCAGGCCCTGTGGGCTTCCTGCTGGGAGGGAGGTGACAAGAACCCCCAGCCAGAGCAAAGTGGCAGCAGGGGACCAGGAAGACAGACAAGCCATAGGAGAGGACTACAAATAAAGGAATGTTCTCCATCACTTAAAACTCTGGTTCTCAAAAGCTAGTAATTGTTCTAGGATAAAAGAGTGAAAAAGCTCTTCCTCCCAGACTATAAATCCTTAAGGGCATGGGCAATTCAGGGGCACTTAAAAAAACCTCACAAAACTGTCATTTTTTAAAGTGTGGTGGTCCAGAACTTTTCATCACCCGAAAAGGAACCCCCATGGCCACCAAGCAGTCACTCTCCGCTTCCCCTTCCCTAGCACCAGGCAACCACCAATCAATTTTCTGTCTCTATGAATTTGCCTATTCTGGATAGTTCAAAATAAATCCTATCATGTAATAGGTAAATCCTATCATGTAATAGGTGGCCTTTTGTGTCTGGCTTCATTCACTCAGTCATGTTTTCAAGTTTCAGTCATGTTCTAGTATGTATCAGAACTTCATTCCTTTCTGTGGCTAAATATTTCATTATATGGATAGACCACATTTAATTTACTCACCTTAGTCTCTTGGCTACTGTGAACAGTATTCATGTTCAAGTTCTTGTTTCAACACTTGTTTTCAGTTCTTCTGGGTATATACCCAGGAGTGGAATTGCTGGGTCATACAGAAATTCTATGGCTAATGTATTCAAGAACTGGCAACCTTTTTCCACATTGCTGCTTTTAAAACATGGCTGCAAGTTCTTCAACATTTATTCCATAGAGTCTCTGGCCCCTTCCTTGCATGTGGGTGGGCTGGTGACTGATGGAAGTGACCTGACCTATGTGACTTCTGAGAATAGGTCATGAAATGACACCTAGCCTCTGCTTTGTCCCTGAGACCCTTGCTTTTGGAACTCTGAGCTGCATATAAGCAGTAAGACAGCCCTGAACCCAGGCTCTCTGTGCGCATCCTCCCACCATGTCCACTGGGTGTCAGGCTGGAACCCTCAGGCCAGCCCATCTGGCTCCTCTGTCAGTGTCACACAGAGCAGAAGAAGCACCTGGCGGAGCCCTGCCCAATTCCTGATTTGCAAAACCATCACATACACTACAAGGTTGGTTTTCAGGCACTAAACAGCAGGGCAGTTGGTAAACATACCAATAGATTCCTGAACACCTACCATGAGGTTTTTCTCTGCTCACTGCAGTGACTGAGCCAAGAATAGGGACTCACCCAACTCATTCTGATTCCACAGAATCACGGCCTGACTCAACTCTTTGGTGCTCTATGAAATGTGTCTGCTAGTAATGCAACTGACATATTTTGGAGACCAACAAAGTAACACGTCACAAAGCCTTGCAGGGCTGTGGGATGGATGCTATCAGACATCACTGCTGTAACATGAGGAGACGGGGTCTCGGGGCTGCCGGCATCACTGAAGGGAATCAGAGTGAGGAGTGCTGACCCCGCGTGGTGCTCCCACGCCTCCTGCCACCTGGCACAT